>JAURVB010010504.1:0-54119 GCA_033002965.1 Piper betle | reverse complement strand
ATGCACTCCTTATACCATCAAAACTTATTTTTTCAAGTCATATAAACATGTTACAAGTGTATACGAAAATTTGATTGTCACATTTGCAAAGGCTAATATAAAACTTTCTCAACTAATGTTTGTGTTAGGAATTGAAGTAGGTAGGGCTGAAAATATTAGTTGTTCAGAGACACATATTAGAAATGCCCACATAAAAAACAAAGAAAAGATTAAAGAAATTGATGCTCAATTATTAATTGAATATTTTGAGGATATAAAAGAAATGAATGACTCATTTTTTTATTATTATAAAGTTGATAATGATGGTAAATTGAAACAATATTTTTGGGCTTATAAGATTTTAAAAAAATTTATCATATATTCTCACATGTGATGATTTTTGATACAACATATGATACAATGAAAATATAGTTTAATACAACATATAGATTCTCTTCAAAAGTTCACTCTTTTAAGTCAAAGGAAAACATAGTTTAATATTTTTCATGAAAATTAAAATGAAAAATCCAAAAAAAAGTATCTTACATAGGAAGGCCGGGATTAAATATCTGCCATTCTCGCAGCCCTTCCATCGGTAAAAGCTGAAATGACAAAGCTGAAGACCAATTTCAATATAAAGAATTGAAACAGACAAGAAACCAAGACACGATTGGCTGACAATGGAGCAGACAAACATTGCACTAAGCAGAACTAAATATAAGCAAACTTGGTGTACATCAACAATCACAATACGGCATCTAAATTATTTGATAGGCCACACACTTTTCATGTATTAGGTGATCTCTTATTTTTTCTCCTCCCTTTGTATGCAGTCCACACCAAGATTATAATATAAAAAAACTATAAAGACAACAATATATGGTATCATAATTCAACCCAAACAGAACACTAGAACCAAAACCAAATCCATTACCATGTCCATTCGCTTAATGAAAACGGAATCACATGCAAATAAGTAATCATGAAAATGATCATACCAATCTGGGGAAGGTACAATATGCAGCTCAACATCCTGATGCTCAAATCCTTCCTCTTCTTTCTGGCAATAAAGAAAAAGAAAAGAATAGTAAAGGAAAACTTTAAAAAGACATTCCATGAGCATATGCTTGCAACAAACGTCTATCAATCCAAACTCTAAAAAGCTTAGAACACAGACAAAGACCTTTCTGGACATTTCTGCTAAGATTTTCATTTATCTTTGTCTCAATGCTCTTATGCAACAAAAGAAACAAATATACAATCAGTAAATCACTAGCAAATATTTTCATTCCAATAACTAAAAGTTTGAAGTTTGAACCCATATCTCTGCCTATATCACTCTCAACTTAGAAATCAAACTAAAAAAACTAGATAGGCCTGTATCTGTTTTTCATTACCAACAAAAGTTGCCCCTCGTGGTCAATTTTTATTCAATAATTTCTGAAAAAGACATGCTAAACAAAAGAGTAAAGAGTGGAAGATCATGAGTCCATTAAATTGTATTGAACTTCACATTATAGCAGTATTCAGAGTCAAAAAGATCCAGGTGAAAAAATTTGAGAAACAAAAAACCATTCAAGTACCCGGAATGCAGCCATCAAAGTAAAGCTGACATTTCCTTACTGTATGGCTTCTACCTGTCTTGTGGCAAAGCTCTTTCCATCTCTTGCTTGAGAAACTCTATAAATGATTGGCACTGTATTGCATTCGAGCAAGAAAAGCATATTGTAAAAAGATTTATAGAAAAAAACCAGTGGGGGTGACTAGTGACTTGTATATAGGCTAATGGGAAAACCTTATTTCCTGAGCTAGTTTTGGATTAAGAGAGCGACACCTATTGCAAGTCCCTGTTGGGGGCCCAAAGATTTTTCCCTAACAATTGGCGCCCCCTGTGGGAAGGTGGGTCCTGGTGTTACCCCGGTTTGCCTTATGGCATGTTGCCACTCCAAATTAGAGTCTCCTGTAACCTCACTGGAACATGTGAGGTGGAGATGATTTGGGTGGCTTGGTCCTCACGTTATGATTCGGGTGATCTGATGTGTAAGGGGGTGATTGTTGGGTTCATCCCACATTAGTTCAGGGGGTGACTGGTGACTTGTATATAGGCTATTCCCTGAACTAGTTTGGGGATTAAGAGAGGCCCGTGACACCTGTTGCAAGTCCCTGTTGAGGGCCCAAAGATTTTTCCCCAACAGTACAAGGACTAAACATAAGGAATTCATGGTACGTACATGCTTTGCCAATCCATATATGCACATACCGTATTTCAAGCCTTAGTGATGGAGAAATAAATATACGGTATTTCCAATTATTTTGTCACTTGTTCAGATGATAGGGAATTCTAGTTAACTTTGTTTCCAGTTTAATTTAGCTTAGAATAGGAAATTATTTAGGTCATGATTCTTAGAATTTTTTTCTATCATAAAAAAGTCATTTGCATTTTAATTGGGCTAAAATGTATCCAACTTTAATCAACAGGAAAGTGCCCACTTACTCGTCAGATCTGCAGCAAGAAGAAAATATGCATGCAAGCTATGCACAAATTTAAGACAATCCACAGTTATGCAAGCTGCAGCCAATGCCTGGTTTGAGCACAAAATTGGTCAGCTTTAGCTGTCTTTTTCCATGTGTAAAAAATTACTGGTAGTCATTTCTTCACTGAATCATGGAATCAGTGGTTATGAGAAATACAAACTTGAAAAATTCAAGGATAGTCAATAATCAAATAACTTGAAAATTTTCATGATATAAATTGTCTCAGTTGAAGAATTAATATATATTTATCAGATAATAGCTTTCAAGGGAAACAATTTTCAAGTTGACCAAAAAATGCTGCAACCTCAGTGTTCTATGCAAAAGAAAAAGTGGGCCACACCATCTGGGCTAGCATGGAGGATGTTCATTTTTAGTCTTGTGAGCATGAAGAAGAAAAGGAAATAAATAAATCGTTTAATAAAATATTATATCATTCCCTTCTCTTACAAAGATTAAGGAAGAGAATCTGGTGTTAAATCTTGTCATTTTGCTTCAGTATGTTAGTTAAAGTGATTAGCTGGTTACAAAATCCACATCGCCACCTTCGCTTATCTCGGATAAGGTGGTGTTGATGATGATTTTACAGTACATATAGCCAGTCTAAATACATTGAGTTTGCACTCTTTCCAAGAAAAAGCTATTCTTTTCCCATGTCCATGCATATAATTCTTAGTTTCTTGCAGCTTATTCAATACAGCTTATTATGGGGATGAAATTGACAATTAGAGTCTAGTTCTTCACTTTTTAAGGTGAAATCCCCTAACAGACCAGGAATATTTAAAGCTTTTTAATGTTGTTTTCATAAATTATACGACTTCATAAATTATAAGCCAAGAAATATTTCCTTCACCTCCCCAAAAAAGGTCACTGACCTGAATAATAAACGCAAAATGTCCCTGCTCTTTAAAAGATCATATATTATTCGAGGATGATCGGTGGTTATCATACTAGAACCATGCAATTGTATGCCGTCTAAAACTATTTGTTAGCGCTTCTGAAGTGCATGAAAAGAAAAAGAGAACAGTACCTGCCCGATCAGTTGTCCACCAAATACTTGTGCAAATTTCAGAGCATCTGGTAAAGTAAACCCACGAAATAGATACACCTGTACATGATATTAATTAAGACAAGACCAGCAATGGTTTGGTTGATAAAGATAAAGAACTGCGATAACATATTACCTTAAAAATGGTCCTATAATATGAAATTGTGAATAATTTATTTCAGAAATAAAATGGATACAAGCAATGTCAGAGGGAAGCCTAAAATTTTTCAGTCTATGACCGTACTTACATGATATCATGCTCATAAAATCAAACTATAATTCAGAATGCTTAGAGGAAAAAAATGCATCCATTTCAATATCAAGGAAAAAAATCAGACCACATATAAACATACCTCTATTGGCTCCAACTGCAATATATTTTCCACCATTGAGCGTGTTTCCAGCGTTTCATCTTCATTCCATATTGACTTTGGTTGCAATAAGGAGCAATGCTCAGACCACATGACCAAGCAAGTGAGCTGACGCATTAGGAATTAGACTAAAGATAAAGATACACACTGATCACTAAAATACTTAAAATGAGAACACATAAAAAAACATGCTGGAACAAAAATCAAAGGCATTATTTGGCAAAACCTGCATCCGAACTATTTATAATTCATAAATGCGCAGAGATAAGGACTATTAAAGGAGATAGTTATGAACAGACTAACCATGATTAGGAATGTAAACAAACTAAACCTGCTTGCAAGTATTTTACGTTCGGCTCGATTTAGTTTGAACCCGTGCTTGTTAATTTTATGCTTGAAAAATACTCGACTTTAAACGAATAGTTCGTTGAACAACAAACAGAGCTTGAGCTAAGGAGTGTTCGGCTCGGCTTGACTCGAAACTCAAACTTGATGTGTTCAAACTCGAAAAAACTACTCGGCTCGTCAATACTATTGAGGTCATATTGAACTTATATAGTGTTGGAAATAAAATTTTGATCTTATACAAGTCGAGCACGAGCCAAATATAAACATTCGTTTGGCTCGAAAATATAATGAGCCGACACGAGCCAAACCCAAACACTATAAATTTTGGACGAGCTCGGCTTGACCTATAATACATTAAAGCTCGTCAAGTACTCAAACAAGCTCAAACATGCTTGCCAAAAATCACGTCGAATTTAAAAACATCTCTACTCAACTCAGCTCGTCGGCTCGGCTCATTTACACCCCTAATCATGATTGAATAGAGATGTGAAGATCATTCATGTTGGCCATGGATATAGTTTGTGGTCCAGTAGAGTTAAAAACATGTACCCATGCCCTTGACCCATCAAATTTGGCGGGGACCATAATTATGATGACACATTTCATTGAGCTGGTAATCAAACAATTTAATTATAAAAGAGGCTGGTAAGAAATTTACTTTGGATAAAGCAACTACATCGGACTGATGAAGAGAATTAGCAGTTCCTAGAAGTTTAAAAAAACTAAATTTCAACTCATAAACCATGAGACGACAATCAAAGAATAACATTTTTTGTTATGGTAGCAAAAACAAATAAAAAATTAGTTACTCTCCAGTAAATTCCGAACAAAGACAAGCCTGCACCATTAGACGATAGACGTCCAACCTAATCAACAAAGTATATAACTCGAGAGATGACATACTTGGTAAATGTTCTATTTTATCAGCTATGGCATAGAAGCTAAAAAGTGCAGATAATTGATAAATCAACATAGGACATATCATGACTAAAAAGGACAATGCAGAAGCGTTAAAAACAAAAAGAAAAAGATAGGCAGAAAATTCATACCATAGCCAAAATAATCATATTTCATCAGATGAAGTTCGAGATGGCTTTCCTCGGCATTATTCTGGGCACTAACTTCTGCCTACAAATCCATAAACATAAAAGATAAAATGTTCAGATACATACGCTTTATGTTGAATTGCATCATAATTTTATGATCTTGTAATCATAAACACCTAATGTGTGATGCAAACCGAAAATGAATACTTAAGGGTAAATGCATGTTTTTTAGACAATACCTTATGTACTTCAAAATGACAGTAGAAATATACTATCCATCAAACTAGTATGAAGATGGTTCGTGGCATACAGTTTATTATTGAACACACTAAGTCCCACCTCACCCTCCAGGATGAAATATACATAATCATCGTTATCTACAATATGGAAGATAACACAAGGCAAATTAATAAGATTTTAAGACAAATGAAACAAACAATAGTCTACTTGAAAAAATATGCCCTCCAAAACTTTCAAACTATACAATCTGACAGAATTCAGTGGAACGTATAAGCTCGACTGCATCAAAGCATCAACATTCTTTTAAATGTTTGCCAATTAAACAAACCATTTTTTCTTGGGAGTACTATGAATCATAAGCCAGTAGGGACTAAAGATATTTTACAAGTTCAACAAAGAGAAACAATACCAAAGAGCTCACAATATTTCTAATGCAGAATCATCACGACTTCACTTACCAACAACTCAAACAAGCTCTTCAAGTTTAGACATTGCAGATAACAAACCAAAATGCGGTCAACTTAAACAACAGGTTAGCTAATAAAGCAAATATATCACACCCTAATGGTTAGTTAGACAGCCATATTATAGCAAAATAATTTTAAAATGTACATACTCGTTGTAGTCATGTAAATTCAACAAAACAATGCAACCATTGCAGGGTGTGTTTCTTCAACTCAAGAATACCTACTCGTCAAATAAACCATCCCATGATCAAATCAAACCAAGTCATAACTCCAAAATCAGTACATCCACAGGACTCTCACCATAATTCTTGACCTGGACAAGTTCTGCAATCTTTCTCATCGAAGAGCTGGGAAGCCTCTGCATCAACGGCACATGCCCAAAAAACTCCAGAACTGCCAATCACCACTTGAATAATAAGCATAGGCAGTAAATAGCACAACCAGAATAAATGTCATGAGTGAATATGAAGTAATTACAATGGGCAATAACAAAAAAATCCCACATGATTAGACAGAGCCAGCATCAACAATTAAAATAATCAGTTTAAAGAAAATAAAATAATCTATACACTCACTTTTCAGAAGAGGAAAATTAAATTAAAATAAAATTAAAAATCTTTAAACATCGAGGAAGACAGAAGAACCCCAAGAACTCAGTAACAACAACAAGAGTGAACATGAAGAACTTGCAATTTAGCATAAAGCAAAACATCCCCAAACTCACAGACAGCTGCAATGTCCATTTATATTTTTTTGTATAATTAAAATAAAATTGGTTTTAAAGGATTAAATAGTTCAACTTCGTATGAATTATATTCCAATTAGTTTGTTCGAACATGAAATTATTATATTGCCACATAAAATCATAACTTTGATATAATTTTTTTATATATTTCTATATAACTAATTATATTAAATATATGTATATATATAATACATTATTTAATGTACAATACCAACCTTCTAATTAGGCAAGCCAAATAGAGGCTTGTTTTTATATAAATAACTATATAAAAATATATAATATATATTAATTCTTTATTGATTTTAATTCTATTCAACTCAAGACAAACATCAAGTGGATTAGGAAATAGAGTGAATTTATCTAGGAAGAATATCATGGGTTTTATCTATAGTCTTGAATACATACTGTAGCAATGTCAAATTTTTAGGTGGTACAAAGGATATATTTGGTCCACACGAAGTTAACTTAATTGAACTATATTCTAAAATTATGAATACAGTATTTCATTAAATTTTAAAACCATATATTGTCATCAATATTTTGTTAAATATTCATTAAAATATCATTTTTAAAATTAAATTTTATAAAAATAGCATACAAACTTAAACTATATACCTGAGTATAACATGGTAGTATACTACCGTATTTAAAATAGCTAGGGATTTATTGTAGTAAGAATTACAATAAACTTGTTGTAACAATTAAATGATTAATTTAAATATATTTAATTAAAATAAATTAGCTTAACTATTATAGTTAAATTTTTAAATACCACTAATCAAAGAGATTTGAGTGGATCAAACATGTGCTAGTATTTAAAATTAGGGTTTTATCTCCGTTCACCCGTTTGTGGGACCAACTGTGGGGCCGTGGCAGGTAAACCAGGGTCCACATGAGCAACCTCCCCGCCGGCGCCATTTTTTGTTCGTTAGCAAGCGCGCAGCACAAAACCCTACCAAAACCTCCGAGGAGTCAGGGCCATGGATCCCCGTCGGGACGATCAAGGCGACGGCGACGACGTCTACCTCGACGAAGACGACGTCATCCAAGAGATCAACATCGACGAAGAAGGTAGTCGGATCGAGTTCTGTCGTGTTTTTTTTAAAGGTTGCGTCCATCTACCTCTTGTCTGAATCTTGTAGATGGATGTTCGTTACGACACCGTATCATTGTTTGTTGTGTTTGTCTCAAAATTTATTTATTTTTGTGTGATTTTTTCTCATTTTTGGCATTTTTATTTTTGGTTTCAGTAGCTTAATTACTTCCATTAATTAGTTTGCTTAGCATTTATGTGAAAGGTGTAACAGTAGCTCTATGTGCTGTTGTCTTGCTTCAGACAGCTTAATTTTACTATATCTCGGTGTAATTGATTGTAGCATCTAGCAAATGTTGGGACTTGGGATAGTAGCTCTATGTGCTGTAGTCTTGCTTCAGACAGCTTAATTTTGCTATATTTGTTACTTCCAAATTACGAGAAAAGAATCTTGTTGCGTTTGTGGCTTTTTTTTGTTTGTTTTGACGCTGTTGTTTTTGATGAGTTGATGCAGATCTTCCTGATGGGAGCGATGATGACAATGCGCTGGGATCGCCGGATGGTGGCTACATTGGTGATTGTTTAATTGGATTAATCTCTTACTATATTTCTGTTTTTATCTGTAGTTTTAATTGTTTGGTAATGAAAATTGGTTGTAAAACATACGCAATGTATTGTTTTTATTTTGCCTGTTATTTTCCCATTTGAAGAGTGGATCAAGTGGTGAATTACTTTTATGTTAATTATTTATTATTTCTTTGTGGATGTAGACGATGACTCCATTCACACATTCACGGGTCATACTGGTTAGTATTCTATTTCAGTTTGCTGGATATAACATGCTTATGTTGCATTATAGATTTGAGCTCTTTGAACTGCCTATATTCTTGTTTACTACTTCCACAATGACTACTTATCCAGGTGATACAGTTGTTTGTGGAAATAAGTGGTTACAAAAAAGAAGAACTAAAACTGTGCAATTGAAGAAGTATGTCTTATGCAAGTTATCTAATGGATCCACACCTTATGCAATAGAAATGTACGATTCCAATTTATGATCAAGTTAGTTTGTTTCTGAAATGCTTTTGTTGTGCATTATTGACCACGAACCAACAATGAGGGTGGATATAGTTTCTTTTCATTGTTATTGTTTATAAGTTTCTCTAATATTGATATAGGTGAAGTCTATTCAGTTGCTTGCAACCCAGTACATGCACCCATTGTTGCGACTGGAGGTGGTGATGATAAAAGTTTTGTATGGCAAATCGGCTCGGCAGAGACAAATATAGAACTATCAGGTGCAACAATATAATTGCATTATTAAGTATCTCCTTGCAGTTTGTTTTGTGTGTGGCACACTTAAGTAAGATCCTATTCCTGTTATCAAACTCTTTCGGAAATTCTCACGCTTCTAATTGGGCAACCTTGCTTGAAGGACATGGTGACTCTGTATCTTCTTTGGCCTTCAGTTCTGATGGACAGTTGCTGGCTTCTGGAAGTCTTGATGGACTTGTTCAAGTGTGGGACGCAGTGACTGGTTCTCTTAAGGGAGCACTTGAGGGGCCAGGAGGGGGAATTGAGGTGTGATTTACCCACACACGTTATTGAGAGTTTTTGTCCAGCTTTTATAAAATTATTTTCACTGATCTCGTACAATGTTTCTAATTTTGATCTTTACTTGTGTAGTGGATTAAGTGGCACCGTGGAGGACATGTGGTGTTGGCAGGGTCAGAAGATTCCACTGCTTGGATGTGGAATGCTGACAGATGTACCTTCATGAACATGTTTACTGGCCATGGAGGCTCAGTCACATGTGGTGATTTCACACCTGATGGTAATGATATGTTCGTTTCATTTTACAATTTAGTATCCATTATGTAATTTTCCTTTCCACTTATTCATTTTTTACACTTATAGCAAACATTTTTCTTATGAAATAAATGTGAAATGCATATTAAGTAGAACAAACCCTTAGTGAATTTGATTAATGTGAATTATGTGAGTGTTTGAGTAAGTAGACAGAGATGACATTAGAGATCCATTTATGGTGCTTCTAGGTTTAAATTGGTCAACCAGTGCACAAAAGCTCTTCCATGTTTTTTAGGTTTCGGTGAAGGGTCAGATTGGACCACAAGAGATAGTGCATCTAGGTTCCCTTGGTCAAGATTGGGAGATGAAATAGTGTCATTCTTTGCTTTCAATCGTGGAAATTATTTGTGATACTATTCATGCTCATTTATGAAACTGAAGATAACTATTTGTAGCCATGTTCGAAAATAGAAATGTTTTTCATGGCCACCTTTATATTTTTTGCTTTTCTTAAATTTATTGGCTTATCATTTCTCTTATATATGGAAGGTAAATATATTTGTACTGGCTCTGATGATGCTTCTTTGAGGATATGGAATCCGAAAACCGGAGAGATAAAGCATGTTATTAGAGGTAAACAATTTTCTTAAGATCAATCATTATTTCAAATTAACTTCGTCAATGCTTGTGTCACCTTTTTCATTTGTGGATAACTGAATTGGGACTGATGGAATTACATATGTGAGGATATAATATTGCTGGTTACTGGATATAGGTTAGATTTTGAGTTAACAGAAACCTTGCATAGAATGATCTACATTACATTCAAATAGGTTGTCTGAATTTTGAGGCTCATTTAGAAGTTTTTACCTTATTCCATAGGACGAGGTATCCTTTAAGAAGGTATTTAGAAGATCTGAATCACTATCTTTTATATATTGTAAGTTACGTTGCCTTTGGCTTATGAGTCTATGACTTGACAGCGTCAGTCATTGAGAGTAATTTATGCTAGAATGAAGTCAGCAATATTGGTTTTGATTCAACTAGCTATGGCTTGATCTGGCTTTGAATTAGGTGTCCAGCAGGTTTATGATCCAGTTATGTGAGTGTGACAGTTTAAAATGTCTGACCTTTTTGGGAGTTTTCTGAGAAGAAAATAGTTGAGTATTTTTGAATTATTATTTGAATTCTTTCATTATATTTTGATAGGTCATCCATATCATTCCGATGGTTTAACATGCTTGTCAATATTTTCAAACTCTACACTTGCTGTAACTGGTTCCAAAGACAGTTCTGTCCATGTTGTAAATATTGCGACAGGCAAGGTACGTCTCCTTTATAGCAATTTTAAGTCACCTGAATTTGGACTGTTTGAATTCACTCTTGTCTCCTCCAAGTTTTGGAATGTATGTGCATCACTATGTGATTTTCCTATAATTGTTGCTTATGTTCTCATCAGGTGTTGACTTCTGCTAATCATTATTCTAGTTGCTACAACTTTGTCTGAATTGGCTGTCTCTAAAGATGAAAACAAGCCTGAGTCTGAATGTGTTCTTATTGATTTTCTTACCTTGTCTGTTTTTAATTAAAGACTGCTATTGCTACAAAAAAAATTATTGTCCTTTGCCCTCTTTTTTGACAGGTTGTTACTTCTCTGAGTGGTCATTCTGATTCAGTGGAATCTGTTGGTCTTTCACAAAGGTATGCCCCAATTGTTGAATGAGTTGTCCCTTGACCATTTTTTAGAAATGAAAACTTCCAATCAGCAAATGTTTTGTAATTGGTGCAACGACCAGGAATGTAATAGTGGGATGCGAAGTTGAAGTATTGAGTTGTTAACTAGCGTTTTCTATTTTAACGATTCCTCGTTGAGATTTTAATCAGGTGATGGTGACAAACGTTGCAGAATAAACCAGAGAAGATGTATGTCATGATTACTGTTCTAGTGTTCTTTTATTTTTTCTTTTTTGATCTGTTTGTATTGACGACTTATGGCAATAAATGAACGCACATCAGAGAGTACTCCCCTTTTTCTTTAATAATGGTATTATATTTTTGAAATATTTACGTACCCACAATGTGAAAAAGAAGTTCATGTTACCAAATGTGCGATCCTTAGAACCTTTTTCACTCATGTTCTTTATCATTATTGTCTATTTTCTGGTAAGTGAACTGACATATCTGAAATACCGTCATTGTTTAGTTATGATCAACATTTTCTTTTCTCGGCAGGTTGAGCTAACAAGAGGAATGATAATTGTGATTCTGTATAGTTGATCTGCTTTTACACTGTAAATCAACATGCGACCTATGAGATGTAATTTATGTTCAATTTGATTGATGCAGCTATCCCAGGGTGGCAACAGCTGGATTGGATGAGAAGCTTATAATTTGGGATGTGGAACACGCAGTACCTCGCTGCACTTGCACCCACGAGGTTTGTTAAATTACTTGCGACTTTCACTTACTCGGCTGGAAACATGAGGGCTTGCAAATGGGATATTTCTATCCAAAAATGTCCATTTTACATGGCTGTTATAAGAATGCAAGCAGCCAGAATGCTCTTCCTTTTGTTTGAGCTCTCTATTTTCAAATTCTATTTTGTAGAATGAAATGTTGGCCTTCTCGTAGGACACTGTAACCTGTTTGTCATGGTTGGGCTCTTCCAAGTATATTGCTACTGGATGTGGAAATGGGGAAGTGCTAGTTTGGGACAGCTTGTCTGGAAATCCGGTGACAACGTTCAAGGGACACTCTGATGCCATTCAATCCATGGCCATTTCTGCTGATGCAAGATTCTTGGTTTCTTGTTCCCTTGATGGAACGGCGCGGGTGTTCGATGTTGCGCAGTTCTCATAATGGCACATATTGAGCTCCTCCAATTCTTGCTCTTTTTTACCATTTGTTTTTGGTTTGGTCAAATATTCTTGCTCTTTTTTACCATTTGTTTTTGGTTTGGTCAAGTTGTGTGCTGCTATCAGTGTGGGAGTAGAAATATGATAATATAGTAATTTATTTTTTCTCATTCTATATTTGGCTATATTTATTTTTAATGATTGTTAAGTTTCCATTAGGATTATAATCATTCCAACTTCTTAGTCGTTCGATAGAGGAGCTTGTATAACGAATTCATCCAGAAATAGTTTACGTGATAAAAATTGCAGTGCTTTTTTTACATGTGTCATTTTATCAAGATTTAAGGTGAAAAGCGTGTAATTGAATTATGGAACTAAGCTAGTTCATGGTAGCTTAGCTTATCTTGGTATTTATTAAAATAAACACATAAATAAATAACTTAATATAAGTATTTGTTTTCCTTTTTTAAGTTGAATAAATGCTCAATTTGATATTAATGATGACCTAATGGTGCAACGTGATTTGACATTAATAATGAACTATGATATAACTTGGGCAATAAAAAGCTCAACTCAATTTCACCTCTAAACCAGAATTCGACCTCAAAAAAGTTGGCTTAGATTTATTAAGTTTATGTAAGTCTCTCCTAACTTTAGAAAACTTTTAGCTTAACAAAATGCTCGACTCAGTTTTAAGTCTTTGCTAATCAGCATAGCCACTTCTAATGAATTTTTAAGCCACCCACAACCCTTTTTCTTTAAAAATATAATCTTTATATCAAATCATCAAATTTAATTCCATTTTGATTACTTTTAACTAGTTATTATTGTCATTATTAATTAGTTATCTTTCATATATCTAATATATATGTAGGCTATAGATGGATGACGTGGCCGACTCAGAGCCATCCGATGGACTCACGCGAGTGATATGCTTCCAGCGTGCCAACAAATGACCGATGCACGCTCCGCACGAGCGAAACCCTAACCCCCTTCCATCTCCCCCGCCGCCGTCGCCGTCGCCGTCTCCGCCGTGCCAGCGGCCGACCCCCGCCGGCGACTCCCCGGTGCCCATCCACGGCTTCCCGGGCCAGGTGCAGCGTCGCCGGATGCTCCCTGCCGAGTCGCCGCCGGAATCTGGCCGGATACTGGGATCGAAAGGGAGCTCCGGCGTCAAAGATCTGGTTTTTCCGGCGGTGGTGGTTGTTCTGATGGTTTCGACGGGCCGGAGGTGGAAGCCCCTTGGAGCTGCTTCAGATTTCATCATCCTTGAAGCATGAAATGGCGGATCGTTGGAGGGTTGGAAGTGGATAGTGCTCTGGTTCGCCGCGTTCCAAACTAGGATCGCCGAGTCGCGGATTTGAGCTGTTAGCAGGTCGTCGTTGGAAGCTCGTCGGAGGAAGCATTTCGCGAAAAAAGGTACGATCTTTCGATTTCTGATAGGGTTTTCTCCGACTGGACGGCAGAATTAGGGTTTTTCCATGGCGCAGGAAATGGAGAGGTTGATGGGCGGGGTGAGCGAGGACGAGTACGACGACATGGACGGCGGGGTGAAGGAGGAGGACGAGGACGAGGACGAGGACGAGGAGGAGAAGGCCATGGCGGCGGCGGTCATGGCAGCCGGCGGCGGCGGCGTCATGGACGTGGACGCCGCGATGTCGGCCGGCACCCCGGCGGCGCCCAGCAGCGGTGCGCGGCGGTGCCGGCCGAAGGAGGAGAAGGAGAGGACGAAGCTCCGAGAGCGGCAACGGCGGGCCATCACCGCCCGGATCCTCGCCGGGCTGAGACGCCATGGGAACTACAACCTCCGCGTCCGAGCCGACATCAATGACGTTATTGCGGCCCTGGCCCGTGAGGCCGGGTGGGTGGTCCTCCCCGACGGCACCACCTTCCCTTCAAAATCCCAGGTGAAGCCATCCCTCTCCTTTCCTTTTCCTTGAACAAAAATCAGAAATCAGAAATCTCAATAGGTTTGTATTAATCTGTAACATATATATACGTTATGTACATATACACATTTATCTTTGTCCTCTATGACACGCCTAATCCTCTCTCTCTCTGTCTCCCTGTCATGACCAAGCAATCTAGATGAAACGTGTGTAAGCTTGGAGATGACTTGTTGCACGAGCAGTCTTTTATATTCATGCAATCGACAGCAACGTGTTGACTTTTGGTTGCATGTGAATCTTTTCTTCTTCTTTTTTGTCTTAAAAGCAGAGAATGTGAATCTCTCAATCAAAGTAAGAGTGTGAATCTTTTTTTATTTGTGATGGACGATTCAATTACTACCATTTGGCGGGGTCACTGCTTCCACATGTTGTCACGGTGTTTTGGTATAAGACTGTGAAGTGTCATGGATGATGATGTGCAGTATTTGGTTTTTTATTGGTTTGTGTGTCAGGGCACGAGGACAGATGGCCAGCCGAGTTCGGCTTCGTCACTCATGGTGCAGGTGACCCCGCCGCCTCCATTGAGGGGGCATCTACTCGTAATGCTCATTTCAGTTCCGCAGAGTACCGTCCGAAGAGCGTCTACGTGCCCCGCTCTGTGTCCACGTTTGATGGTGTCAATTCAAGGATGCTAAAACACAAGGGGGATGGGAATGATAATATGCCATTGCTTGCAAGGGACATGGATGCCATGGATGAAAAGCTGGTACGAAGGCTCTTCTATGAATACGTTGTCTCGTTGCTGCCACACATAGGCATTCGTGTTATCAAATTTTCTTATTGCACATTTCCATTAAGGGGCTTAGCACGTGTGGGGTTCTGTTTAATATTTACTTCAACAACTCTGCTTAATGTTCAGAAAGGAGTTTCTTGAGTCTGCTAGCATAAGCTTAAGATGCTTCTTAGCATTTTTCTTTTTTGTCAGGTTATGGCTTCTCAGCATTTTCCTGTGTATTTTTAGATAATGACCGCACAATCAAGGATGCATGAACGAGATTTTTTTGGCACACCTTATGTTCCAGTTTATGTAATGTTACCTGTGAGTAATCTCTCTCTCTCCTCCCTCTGTCTGTGTGCGTATCTCTGCTTGGCTATTAGCATTTATATTTTATTTTGATTTTTTTTCGTGGTATATATAGCTGGGCGTCATCAATATGAAGTGCGAACTGGTTGACCCAGATGGTTTAGTAAAGCAATTCAAAGTCCTGAAGTCTATTAATGTTGATGGCGTGATGGTTAATTGCTGGTGGGGCATAGTTGAAGCACATGCTCCGCAAGAGTACAATTGGAATGGTTATAAGAAGCTTTTTCAAATTATTCGTGATCTCAATCTAAGAGTGCAGGTGAACTTCAATTTCATTTTTTTGACTTAGACATGCTGTTTTCATTTTAATTTTCATGTTTGTTCTCGCTTTCAAATTCTTATGTTGAAGAAATGACACATTCTGGATTCTTTTAAATGTGTACATACATTATTAGTATCTTGACAGTTTTGCTTTCTGATCGAAACTTTGCATGCCCTGGATTGGTCATCCTCTGATGTTTTTCTTTTCTCTAAGGGTGTTGTCAATGGTGGCATGTTTTTCTCTTATTTTCCATTTTTTTAATATATATGTGATTTAGTCAGGTGATAATGTCGTTCCATGAATGTGGAGGAAATGTTGGTGATGATGTATGTATTCCACTTCCTCATTGGGTGGCAGAAATTGGCCGATCCAATCCGGATATTTTTTTCACTGATAGAGAAGGAAGGCGCAATCCTGAATGTCTTACATGGGGCATTGACAAAGAAAGGGTTTTAAAGGGACGAACTGCTTTAGAGGTATGATCTGTTTTCTTCTCTTTTCTTTTTTCTTTCTTTTTCTTAATTTTTTTTTTGGAACATAGCATTCAACACTAATGGCTGAGTTTTCGCTTCTCTTTTTGGGGTTGAGATCCTGGTTTGTCGAACAATATAATGTGGCTTCTCAGATTGGCTTTTGACATTAGAGCTTTTATTTATAAGTTCCTTTTTGAATTTGTTTCATTATGTATGTTCACATCATACAGTACTCCTAGAACGTTTATAATTTTTAATTCAATAAGGGTCACTTGTCTGTTAAAGTAGTGTCTGTTTATTAATTTATCTTGTCAACTGATGATGTAGGTGTACTTTGACTTCATGAGAAGCTTCCGTATTGAGTTTGATGTCTTGTTCACGGATGGTGCTATTTCTGAGGTTGAAGTTGGCTTGGGTCCTTGTGGAGAGTTAAGATATCCATCTTATCCTGTCAAGCATGGTTGGAGATATCCTGGCATTGGGGAATTCCAGGTATTTTTCATCATTTGAGCACTTTCTCGTTCAATGATTTTGCGTTAATGTGTTGATACAATCATCTGCATCTTGCAAAATGATGCAGTGCTATGATCAGTACTTGATGAATACTTTGAGAAAGGCTGCAGAAGTTAGAGGCCACACATTTTGGGCGAAAGGGCCTGATAATGCTGGTATATATAATTGTCAGCCGCATGAAACTGGTTTCTTTTGTGATGGAGGTGGCTATAACAGCTTCTATGGGAGATTTTTCCTTAATTGGTATTCTCAAGTATTGGTGGATCATGGTGATCATGTGCTATCATTGGCTAAATTGGCATTTGATGGAACATGTATAGTTGCAAAGGTAAATGCAAAAGAGAATTATATATCAATAGAAGTCCCCTATGAAAAGAGCTGATAAATTGCCATTAAAACCTATATTACACGCGAGTACTACATACAAATCAAGAATTAATTAACTTGATATAGTTGTTTTGAGTAAAGGTAGCCTCCACTCAATTGTGTTTCTGTCCTTTTGGTACGGAAGGTCTGCAAATTTATGAATTTAGTTGGTGAAGTGATTAGACAAAGTTTTTGGCTTTTGCAAAACATATGACGACTAAATGCTTGTGGAAATTTTTACCTTGCTGGATTCCCTCAACACTTACTTTCTTTTAGGTTTGAACTTAAATGGTCTTTTAGTTGAAACCAAATGCATCTTGTTGGTGTAATTTTTATGTTATGAGTGGCTTCTATGAGAGAGGCAAATCTTCTTGCAGCATGAACAATTGCATGCTCTGTGAAATTTCTTGGCGTAATGCCAATGTGCAAAATCTGAAAATATTACTTTGATGGGTTTTATTATGTCAGGAATTGTGCATATGAGATGGCTCATTTAGCTTAAATTTTGCAGCATTATTTATCGATGAAGTTTGCACACATGATTGTAACACATGTGGGGACCAGTTTTCAGGTATTTCTTGGTGGTACAAAACAGCAAGCCATGCTGCTGAAGTGACTGCTGGATTTTACAATCCCAGCAACAGAGATGGGTATGCTGGAATTGTCACAATGTTAAAGAAACATGGAGTGACCTTAAATTTTTCATGTGCTGAAACACAAACATTGGGTGAACACGAGGAAATGCGAGACGCTTTTGCCGATCCTACAGGATTGTTTTGGCAGGTACAAGCTGAAAAGTTTCTTCTTTAGCATACAAGTTCAGTCTCATTGCTGAATATACTGAATATGCATGTCCCAAGAATAGTTGCTCAAATAGCTTTAATAGGCTTATTCACAGGGAACCAATGTTGGTGTTTGCCTATCATTCATTAAGCTTAAGTATATGAGATTGAGAAAAGCACTTGATTTTGTTGGGATTTCAATTTGCTTTTCAGTGAAAATCTGCAATCTTTTAGGGAATGCTCTGAAGTATTAGAATCATATTTTGTTGAAGCTCCGTTTACAAATAAAGACAAGCTTTGATTTGGGCTTATTTGCGGATGTTAGGAAATATATTTATTACATCCTTAATTCTCGGAAATAACATCTTAGAGATTGTTGCCTTTAAAAAGAAAAAATTGGTAACTGTTGACTTTGCAGGTGTTATATGCTGCCTGGGATGCTGGGATTTCTGTTGCCAGTGAGAACACGTTATCTTGTCATGACAGAGATGGTTATAATAGGATATTGGACATTGTGAAACCAATGAGCGATCCAGATCGGAGACACTTGCATTCCTTTACCTACTCAAGGCTCAGTCCTGCTCTCATGGAGAGAAATAACTTCGCAGAGTTTGAACGATTCATCAAGAGAATGCATGGTAAGTATAGATGTTTCTAAATTGTTAGATCTAATGATGTCCAAAAGGATATTTCTGTGTGAAATTGTTGGGTAATCAGCATTTTACTGATGTTTTCTCACTCTTTCTTTCCATCGCTTATGTTGGCTGACATTGAAGAACTGCCTATTTCCTTTGCAGGGGAAGGAGTTATGGATATTTAGCTGTAGAGGTAAAAAATGAGGAAGTTAGTAAATTGTAAATTTTTTAGAATGCAAGCTGATTTTCTATGAATTATTTTTTCTGGTTCAAGAATTTATGATGATTATAATTGTTGATAGCCCGTGACCAATGGAGCAAATGCATTGTTTCACCATCTTACTTCCTGTATGAAATATATAGAGCTAAATGAAAATCACATTTTTTGTTATCTGTAACAACATACCTTAATTGTTGATTTCTTAGTTATGGCTAAAGTTGCTACTTTATGCAGAACACAAAGTAAGCTTTTCCAGTAAATAACTTTAACATATTTTTATTTCCATCCCAATTGTTTGAAATAAGATAATTGGAATTGGGCAAAAGTTTTTATAGATACGTTTTTTCTTCACAATGATAAAGTCTTCATAATGATAAACATAGATATAGATTCTTTTTTTTGTTTACAATTCAATTGATCAACTTTATTATTATTATTACTATTATTATTATTATTCAATCAATTGATGAACTTGATGAAACACAAAAATATAAATGGATTTGCAAGAAAACGCTAGACAGCTACTGTCAGCTACTGCTCTTACCTGAAAAATGGGATGTAACAGTGTAAAGAATGCAGAGCTGCTAAGGCTGTCAATGACTCAAAATCTTCTAAATTACGATACGACGAATACATTTTTACCTCATGATAATATAAAGAATTTTTCTTATATTCATTAAAGAACTTGATAATACACAAAAATAAATGGATTTTATATGAAAACGGTATCCATCAACTGTTGGAGGAGGATTTTTTCAGTACCATGTGGCCAGCTTCATCCTTCTCAAACAGTCTTTCAATCAGCTCATCCCAACTCTCCCTCTTGCGGTTCTTCCTAGAGGACCCTGTTAGAAATGTTTCACCGCGCTGCCAGGAGTTTTCGCTGTCACTAGCATCAAATGTACCATACTGAGAAGGAGAGTATGCATGCGGAATGGCCAGCGTTACTGCCCGTTGTAGTGCGGCCCTGTATTCTTCGCTGTGCTCTCTTTCGAGGGTCTGTTGTTTCTCCATTCTTTGCTTTGGGGGGATCTCCATTGTTTTCTCCTTCTCCATCATCATCTGATATCAAGCATCCATAGTTTAGTGTCATCACCAGTACAATTAATCAGAAACCGTCTTTTTAGTATGATCGGCAGATCGGTTTAATATCGGCTAATATGGTTTATACAATTACTGCAGGAGAGTAAAAGGGCACCTTCCATTTGTTTCCTTTCTATGCCTACTTCATTTTCCCAAGGACAAATTGCTATCTGGCTTTGAAAATGAAAATTATTTGTAAGTTAACATATTTGATTGTAGTTTAGTTATGACTCACATCTAGAGCCCTTTGGGCTTCTCTTTCAATCCAAATAATAGTATGATCTGATGTGGCATTGCAAGAAAGTACAATGTGCTCGAATCTCCCATCAACAGGTACTGCTGTTCGAACAATCGGAGGAAATCTCCCCAGCCTAAAATCAGTGACGACAAATGCAAGTATCAATCTTTGTTTGTCTATTTTACAAACTCAACAAAGTAGCCCTGAGTAAATGTAGCATCGTAAGAACATGCTGACACAGAATTGAAGGAATGTTGCATATCAAAAGTACAGTGCATTTTCATTTCTTTTGAGATGTTCAATGTTGACCACAATTGAAATATGAATAACAATAAAATCACTAGATAACATATGTTGAAAAGAAAAAATGCATCTGGCCATTGAATATGCCCTCACACTACCTGAAAGGCTTTCTCTACAATATGATAGAGTCGGCCTGGAGCATATAACCTTCGTGGATCTCTTATCATCTTTGATTCAGGAATGCAAGTATCTCTTAAACATCTGAGACATAGCAAGCATGGCAAACTGTCCATGAAAAGAAAAGGGATCTTGTTTAAGATCAATTTGTCAATGAAAGGAGAGCATTTCCAAAATTACAACAGCACGTACTAGTAAAAAGATTGGTCCTTTTAACTGTAATTGTGAATGATACGATCAAAGATGTGTTTTAACATGCATAAGGAATTGCATTTGCTGAAAATAATATGGATAAATTGTTAAAATTATTGTTGTGCAGCACTTGAAACTTGCCCTGTAAAAATATTGAACTGAAGTTGCTATTAGATGAAGACGGAACATTGGCTATAAGTCCATGACGTAGAGGAGGCTTACTGCTGAAGGTTTTCATATTTTTCTACGGTTCCTCCTCAAAAATATGCTTCTACACAATTATTTAACAGTGAAAACTTGCTGACTATTTATATTTCCTGAAATAATGATGGAAAGTTATTCATATCAGCTGGCTCCATCAAAGTTGACGGCTTAAATATTTGTGCATTGATAAAATAAATAAAAGAATTGGCGAAGAAGAAACTCACCAGAAAAGAGACTTAAAAATGTCCTCAAGTGGTGTAGCTGTTCGTGGCAAGAAATCATCCTGGATTAATGAACTGCTTAGATCAAGCTAAAGGTTAAAAAAATACATATTAATTAAAGATGAATATATTATACATATACACATTATAGAGCCAATATTAGCTTACAGAGTCTATGTTGGTTTGAATGTCAGTGAGAGGATCTAGCTCATTGTTCCCAATAAAGGGAACATAATGCTCGTCATACAATTTAAAGCATGCTAAAACATATGAAAAGAAACCACTGCAGTAAGAAGTCGGCGCAATAACAAAGGGATTAACACAAACTAGAATTACCATGTTAAAACTATCAAAACCCTGGGGAATCATCACAGTGACTGATATATTTAACCATGTATAGGAATCATCACCCAAATTATTTAAAGGTTACTACTCCTAGTCTCATTCATGATATATAGCTCGGTGCAAGTTTCTTTCTTCTATGCATTTCACAAATTTCAAGTATTTTTTGCAAACGAAGAAAATGTTCAATGTCATTTACTCCTTCCTTACCATAAACTTAGTCACAAACACTAAAACTTATCGTAGTAGATACATATAGTGTTACATTGCTCATCCATTTGGATAAAATGTATCAAAAGAACAGCATAAATTGTTTTTATTTAGTTCAAAACTCCAATTACATGCATTATACTGCCTTTTTTCCACAGCCCATCTGGAGGACACTGTTACTACTCATGCTTTATCAAGTACAAGAGAATATCTGCATAAAAGATAAATGAGACAAACAAAAGCAATGAATATATACCTGAAGCACAACTGAGTTGATGACATCTGCATACCGAACAGCCAAATTAAGTGACATACACCTTGCCGGAGCAATTGCATAGCATCTAATTCTCTTCCTCTCTATGTTACCCAATCTGTCTCTATTTTGAGCAACAACCATAGCCAACAAAGCTGCCACTCCTGACCCAAGCGAGTGTCCACTAAAAGTGAGAGTATAATTTGGATGTTTTTCTAGCAACTCCCTCAAGAGGTCACATTCCTGATCCAAAACCCACCCTGCAGCTTTCAAAAGGCCATTATGAACATAACCACCATCAAATTTTCGCTGCCCAAGTCGGTTATCCAACAATACAGCATAATCACTCTCTCTGGCCAAATTGAGGCCTCTCAAAGCAAGTACTACATCACCATGTTCATGGTCAAGGTAAATGATGTACGGCGGCGCTTGGCCTTCAGTGTCCTCATAAGTCTTGTGCCAGATCACCCAGTTGGGATTAATGCGATATCCCCCAGGAGGAGCCCATTGTGGATGGTGAAGATCATCTTCATAAACTGCTAGAACAAGGCGGCAAAGGCGGGGCACTGGCTCAAACTCCTGAGCAGATGCCAGGCCCCAGTTTTCACTGTCATGCCCAGCTGTGTGCAGGCAACGCTTCCATGCCCACCGAGCACAGGCCAGGCAATAGACACATTCAAGGAGGGGAATGCCGCAAACAAGCGACATATAGAATAAAAATGTCGACTAAAACTTAATCATCTATACAATGATCAAACATTTTAAGTTGGAATGTACTTTAGACACCAACGAAGATCGACCATCCAACGAAAAACCAATGAGTAACTTACCAACAACATACTAGCAGTAGCTTAGTTCTTTGCTGCCGAGCTAGCAATATCTACTGCTTATTTTATCCAGAGACTGAAATTGAAAGGCGTCCGGGTGATATCCACAAAGTCAACAATCCAATGACAAGCAAACAAGTTTTGATTCTATCACGAACTGGCAATCGCTAACTATACAAAAAAAATTCAAGGATTCCGCAAAAATTTAAAAGCTTTTCTCATATGGCTACTTCAAAAACACCAACAGAACTTGTAACTGTCCAAAACTAATTGATCTTTGATTGCCAGCAAAACTACCAACAAACTAATTCCAAGCTTCCACATCCAAGACCCTTCGACACCACAACAACAGATCAATCAACCCAACACCAGAGGCACAAAAAGATTGAATCAAATCAGATTAACCGAAGAGAAAGTACCAAGATTCACACAGGATCATCAGAAATAACAGCAGCTGAGTCAGAAGAAGAGCTGAGCAACAAGGAGAAGCTGCCAACAGGTAGAGAAGCGGACATGAGATGGGTAATGTTGTTTTGTCATGAACTAGCAATGGGTGGGGAAGGAGGGAGGGAAGGAAGTGAATAACAAGGGTAGAAGGGGAGGGGACAGAGACAGAGACAGAGATGTAGGCTCACTGCTGGTCAAATGGTTGTGGGAGAAGACTGGGACACAACCTTGACACCAAACCACTGCATGAAAAGAGACAAACTGTCCACTGGTCCTGGATTTTATTTTGTGAAAAAAATTATAATTATAATTTTAACAATAAATATTAGAGCTTTTACCAAAAACAAAGAAAAAGTTAATTTTTTATATTATTTAGTGGTTAGAAACCCAAAATAAATTATTAAAAAATAAAAATAAAAAATTAAAATATTAAAATTACCCTTAAATAAAAATACTTATCAATCATGTATACGGGTAGTGATCTGGCCGGCCCGGGCTATGGAGCTACCTGATCAGCTCATCCCTGGTCGGCAATAGGCTTGAGGGCAGCTAGATCCGATCGGCCTGGCCTGTCCATATACGGTCTTACTATTTTTCTTTTTTTAAAAATAATTTGCCGTGGCTGCCCCGTAAATTTTTTTTTGTGATTTTGGTTTTATCGGTCATTTCCATAAATAATCGGTAATGTCCGTTTGTCCGATAAAAGTCCGTCCGCGACACGTCACACTTCTTCCTCCCGTCGCCCTCAAAGCCTTCTCCACCACCCCCAATCCGATTCCCACCAATTCTTCACCACACAATCGACAAAGGCGCCATTTATTGACCTGTAGCAGTCCCTCTTCTTCCAATCTTGTTGCGCAACCGACAAAAGCCGGAATTTTTTGATCCCGTTCTCGAATCAATCGCGTTCTTGCCGGCGGACCTGTGAATTCCGGAGACTTTTCGATCCGGCTCTGCGTTTCTTCGGCGGAATTCGGTTTATTTGTCGATTCCGAGCCGTAATTTGCCGCAAAAATGGTTTCTTTAGCGGCGCCGTGCTCTTGCCAGGCCTCTTCGCAGCTGCGGCTGGGGTTTGGGAGCAGGAGGTGGGGGCAGGTTCGCCTTTTGGTGCGGTCGGCGGGGTTTTCGGGCGCTGGCGTTCGGCTTAGGGTGCGGGCGTCGTCGGCGGCGGCGGCGAGGGGAGGTGAGGGTGAGGACGGGAGGGGCTTTCAGGGAAGTTCTTGGGGGACTTTGGGGAATTCGGAGCTGTCGGATGCGGTTGATTCGTTTTCGGGGTGGGATGGGAGTGTTTCTGATGAGTCTAAACAATGGGGCAAGTTTGGAGGTATGACTATATTATCAAAGTTTTTAACATTCAAGCATTTTGGTTTACCTGTGTGGTAGTAGGTGATTACGTTGTGTTGAGTTGCTACATGGCATAATGTTGTAATGGATTGTGATTGTATGATCAGGTGGAAAGTTTTGGGTTATTTAGTTTTCTTGTAACTGTCAACGTAGTTGCTGTTTTTTTTTTTTGAAGGATTTTGCGTTTACTACCACCTGGATGATATCTTTAGGACCCAAACTAAATGAGGATCATGTTTGCAAAATTTTGTTTCTGACGTCACGAACATCTTCACAATTGTGCATGAATTTTTTTTCGGAAAAAAGAAAAGAAAAATTAGTTTTCCTTTCATTCGTCCTTGCAATTTCTGCATTTTATTTTTCATAATTCCAGTATAATTGGGCAAAGGTGTTAATCATTCGGATATTTAAGCATTGATAAATATAGAATATGCATGTGGCCTTAATTCACCCAGTCAAGTGGCCTAGAAAGCGTATTTATTTATTGGAAGCCATATCTTGGTTAGGCTGGTAGGATCCAGCAAGCCACTGGGAAAAAATATATTTTTTAATTTCATGTGGCAAAACTCTTTTTATTTTTTCCTTAATTCAATATTTGTTATTTTTAGACTAATGGAACTTAATGTAGCAGTTTACTTTCAGGCTCCATGGGAGCAGCATTAGGTGGAATATTACTTGCTGGGGTGGCAGTTTTTGGTGCTTTATCAATAAAGCAAAAGTCTTCTGGTATGTCCAAATTATTATACTTAAACTGTGGTCGCATGAGGATTTTAGCTTGTTATTGAGCTGTGTCAAGTATGTGGCTTATGTGAGCTCTATCAAATTGTATTTCTCTCCTTAGATCTTTGCTTGCAAGCCAAACCAAATATTTGTTGGAAGCTAATGTCTTTATTTTACTTAGAGAACTTTCTTTATTTCCCCATTATCATCCTCATCATCATTGTCATCATCACCTTCATCATGTAGTACCATGATCGAAGCCATAGACATAAATCTTTTTTCACCCTTTCAATAGTCATTGTTGTTGCAACTTTACCCAAATCATGTACATTTTTTTTAATTACCAGCATCAAGTTTGTTATAACTATTATCTTGTTCTTTCTGTACCATCTGTACATCTCCTAATATCTCCAAGGCATGGCTTAATTAAGACTTTCCAATGCGTCACTAAGATTTTCTGAAAAAAGCATTTAAGAGTCAAAGAGATATTGAAACTTGAAACCCTTCCGAGATTGCAAATGTTGACTATCTCTCTATCCAAAGTCTATGTTTTCTTTCTATGACCTTGGCTAGAATTGTTCAAACCTCTCGGTCATTCTCATTATTAGTGCCCTGTCCTAAATTCCTGTCTACTACTCTACAAGTTCTTGCTATTTTTTTCTCTTCTATGGTTCACTAAGTTATATTCTTGATAACCATAGGCTCTTTTAATAAGGTAATATCAGCAGAGGTCCCAAGAATGGTTCGCAAAAAGTTCTTTGTCACCTTCAAAACTTGTTTATGTAAATGGTTTATTACTTATTGAAGCTTGTTATATGCAGGTCTAAAACAGCAGATGCTATCATTGACAGCAGATCAGGAAGAGTTACTTGCCTCTGATGAAATCAGTGAAACTGTACAGACCGAGAAAGAAGGAACAACAATTATTTCAGACAGTGAAAGTACGCAAAACAGATCTAATCCTGAGCATGGGACAGGTATACATCAGATATCTTCCACACCTAGCGAAGCTAGTGGTGAATCTACCTCTAAGAGCAGTCCTGGTGATATTACTGATAGCATGTCATTACTAGATAATGTCAATCCCGAGACCAATGAGCTCATGTCTTTAAGCTCCAATCAAGAGGTAACAACCAATGGTGATGATTTGGTTCCCACGAGCACCCATTCGACATTGCCTGACATGCCTATGCAAAATGTGGTCAACTTTCCTGAAACTACCACTGACACAGTAGGACCTTATTCAGATGTCAATCTCATAGAAAATGTCAGTTCTGATGGCACTTCTGACTTGCCTGCTTCTGGTATCGATTCAACAAGTCTCTACCAGAAGATCGATGGTGCTTCTAAGTTTCAAAAAACTGATAACCTTTATCCTTCAACTGTTAAAAGTAATTCTGCTGCTGTACAGCTGAAAGAATCTGCATCTCTTAATGCACCTGAAACTCCAAGATCGGATGCTATACTAGATTTAAAGGTTGAATATAAGGCTAGCATGGCACCCGTTACCTCTCTCTCAGGGATGGAAGACGTTGCCCTTCCTGAAGCACATTATCTTCCCAATGAAGGCATAAGCTCGGCTCCTGACAAAATTGTTGATGATAAAGTGATTACCCATGGAGCCACTGTGCCTTTATTAAATGATATTCAAGAAGATGTTCCTGACATGGTTCATCACCATGAAAATGATGGAAGTAGAATTGTTTCAGAGCCATCTGTATCTGAAACTACTTTATTTTCTGCTGGTATACCTGCTCCATCTTTAGTTTCTGCAGCTCTTCAGGTATCTCCAGGAAAAGTTGTGGTTCCTGCAATTATTGATCAAGTTCAGGTGCAGGCCTTAGCTTCATTGCAGGTTCTAAAGGTATAAACCCGCACTGCACAAACAAATCTATTAGTTATTTAGTTTTTATGAAATTGTAGGGAGGGGGTTAGTTTTTTATGATATAACTCTTAAACTTTTCTTTTCTGCATCCCTAAAGGAATCTTTTGATATTGTTTATCCATGCAGTAGTTATTGGTTTATGTTTTGCTTAACTTTTGCTTCTGAATGTTAGGAAGATATGCCAATTTATTCACGCTGTAGTAATTGGTTTATGTTTTGTTTGACTTTGGCTGCTGAATATTAGAAAGATATGCCAACCTATTATCAACAGTAAATTTTTGAGTGACACAGTAGGATTTACTTGTTTATCGGTCGAATATAGACGGTGTTATTTTGAATAAAGTGGTACATCTATATGTATCATCCTGCCTGTCAAACGAAGAAGGGTAGTAATACGAAGTATTTTGCTGTCATTTCTGAAATTTTAGCAAGATTTTGCAAGGGTAAATTGTTAGTTATCTGGGATGTGGTTTATTAGCTTGGCATTTTTCCTTCTCTATAGGTTATTGAGGCTGATGTTAAACCTGGTGACTTGTGCTCTCGCCGTGAGTATGCCCGTTGGTTGGTTTCCGGCAGCAGTATTCTCTCAAGGTAGATGTATGGTCACAAGATACGCATGTCACTATTTGTCATTTGTTTAGTTTTAAAATATGATGTAAGGATCTTTGTCTCTAAACATGTCAAGCCGCCAGCAAAAAGCATCATATCTCTCAAATTCCCCCCCCCCATTATTTTGTTGAATATTTTGTTTTATTTCTTTGATACAGAAGCACGGTTTCAAAAGTATATCCAGCCATGTACATAGAGAATGTCACAGAACTTGCATTTGATGATGTGACCCCAGAAGATCCTGATTTTCCTTCTATCCAGGGTGAGAGAATTTATCTAGTCCATTATGTTTAAAGCTTCCAACTTACACAATGGCATGAACCCCAATTGCTCCCTGGCTCCAAAATCTTCTGGAGAAAAGAACAGAATGGTATATTTGAAATTTAAAATAATATATGGTGTCAGAGTTGGGTGGTCTCAAGTTCATTGAGTTTTTTGGTGATCATAAAATATTTGGAAGAGATATTTCTATGCTTCACATATCTCTCTACAAAATAAAACCTATTTTTCAATAGGAAGAAATCAGTCCAACTTCGCCAAATGTATAATTACACTATTCTATCTTTAACTTGTTGAGATTGGCATATCAATCAGTGATGTGCCCTTGGTTGTTGATGGAGAAATCAGGTATCAATCGATACCTTCTCTTATGGATTTTCTAATTCTTCAATACTTTAAGAAGAATAAAATAAAATCTTTATTTCTGAAAACAGTCATTGAATTGAATTCAAAAGTTCTACTACATAACTCCTTATATAGACAATCTATCCAACTAATACTAGAGATTAAACTTATACTCAACCATGAAACTAAATTTAAGATTCCTAATGAAATAAGAAGCTAAATTAGGAAATAAACTTCTACTAAACTAAAAGAATTGAATTAGGAAAATATGACTCTCCTAAAGGAGTCGATCTTGTTTCCTTATTCCTCTTGTAGACTTGCCCAAATTTAGAATGATCCATCTTTTTGTGAAACAAGTCTTCTATCTCTTCTAGGCTTTCTAGTTGATTATGGGAAGAATCCATGCTACGGATGACTACATGAATCTCCTCATTTGAAAAGAACTTGCCCTCGAGTTCTCGGCTTCATACTCTCTATAATTAGGTTGTAAGTGAGCCTCATTGAAAGTGTCATGAATATCCCATCTATTTGGAAGTTGAACCTGATAAGCATTGTTCCCAAAACTTCCAGCATAGCACAAGGACCGATCTTTTTAGGCATGAGCTTGTGATAAGTCCCTTGAGGGTATCTATCCTTAGACAAATAAACCCAAACAAGATCACCAACTTGATAACGAACATCTCTTCTACGACGATCTGCATACTTCTTGTGCTTATCATAAGAAGATTGTAAATTTACACGGGCAAGAGCTTGAATCTCCTTAAGATGTTAAATCCAGTCATTAGCTTTCTTTGACTCAATCACGGGATGGAAGAGGTAATAAATCCAAGGGACCTTGAGGATTTTTGCCCTTGTAAATCTCAAATGGTGAAAATCTTTTACTCCTATTCTTAGAACATTATATTGAAACTCAATCTTAGGAAATATTAAATCCTATTTACCAAAGGAATGAACCTGAGTCCTTGACATGTTACCCAAAGTACAATTAACAATTTCAGTTTGACCATTTATTTGTGGCTGATATGGACTACTAAACTTCAGTGAAGTACCCATCATTCTCCACACAGTCTTACAAAGAGAGCTCATAAATCTTGTATCACGATCTGAAACAATTGTCTTTGAAAGGCCATGATATCAAACCACATGCACATAGAACAAATCCGCAACTGTGGTAGCATCATAAGTCATCCGACATGCAATAAAATGAGTCATCTTAGAGAATTGATCTACTACTACAAATATAGCATCATAACTTTGTGTAGTACGTGGTAACCCATCACAAAATCTATAAAAACATCCATCCAAGGACCACCGGGAATAGACAAAGGAGTGTATAAACCAGCATTAGTACCTTTCCCAATCTGGCATACATGCCAATGTTTCACATAAAGAGAAACATCATGATCAATCAAAGGCTAAGAGAATCTGTTACGAAGAGAAGAGGAAGTCTTGTCACGTCCAAAATAACCACAATTGTGTACTTAACAAGTAAATGATGCAAAGAGCAATTTGAAATGCATAGACAATCTCCCAAAAACAAGTAACCATCATGAAGAGTGTAATGCGAGGCTTCATCTCGGGCAAGAGATATCAGAATAGGATAAGTCCTATGCATTAGGAGGAAGTAAATCATGAATCAACTCAAATCCCATGACATCAACTTTCATAAAAGAAGGCATAGCAAGCTTACGACTCAAGGCATCAACAACTTTGTAATGTGTACCTAACTTATGATGAAGGGAAAATGAAACTCTTGCAACTGATTTATCCATTTTGGATGTCGAGCACTAAGCTTCTGTTGACAATGCAAGTACTTCAAAGCCTCATGATCAAAGTAAAGAATAAACTCCTTAAGAAGAAGATAATGTCGCCAATATTGCAGAACTCACACAACAACAAACAACTCAACATCATAAGTACCATAATTGAGTTGAGAGCCCGTAAGTTTCTCACTGTAGAAAGCAATAGGATGTTTGTATTGGCTTAGGACAACACCTATACTAGTTTTTGATGCATCGGATTCAACCTCAAAAAGCTTGCTAAAATCCGGTAGAGCAAGACAAGGAGCTTCAGTAAGACTCTTCTTGATCAAAGTAAAGGCATCTTCACCTTCTTGTGTCCAAACAAACTCCTCGTCCTTCATCAAGTCCATAAATGGAGCTATAATAGACCTGAAATTTCTGATAAAACGTCGATAGAAATTAGCTAAACCATTGAAAGAGTAAGTTTGAGAAATAGTAGTGGGACTCTTCCAATCTTTGATTGCCTTGATTTTACTCTCGTCCAGTTTAAGTCCTTCACTAAACATTTCATATCCTAGGACAATGACCTTGGACACAAAGAAGAAGCACTTAGATGGATTAGCATATAATTGCACATCACGCAAAGTTGTGAAAATTGCCCGTAGTTGGTCTAAGTGTGATGTATGATCCCCACTATACACAAGAATGCCGTCAAAATAAACAACAACAAACTTACCAATATAGGGATGCAACGTCTCGTTGATAACCCGCAGGAAAGTACTAGGAGCATTAGAGAGACCAAAAGGCAGAACAAGCCACTCGTATAAGACTTCACGAGTTTTGAACCCAATTTTTCATTCATCTCCTGGCTTGATGCGAATTTGGTGGTAACCACTCTTCAAATCAATCTTGAAAAATATGGTGCTACCACTCAAATTATCAAGCATGTCATCCAAGCGAGGTATAGGAAAACTATAACGCACAGTGATTTTATTCACAGCATGACTATCAACACACATATGCCAGGAACCATTCTTCTTTGGAACAAGCAAGTTTGGAACAGTGTATGAACTTGTGCTTTCATGTACATAATCATGTACAAGTAGGTCTTCAACTTGTCAATGAAACTCGGCATGCTGATCCAGGGACATCCAATAATGAGGACGATTAGGAATAACAGCATCTGGAAAAGGTCAATTTGGTGTTGGATGTTGCGCATAGGAGGAAGACTAGGTGGGAAGTCCTCAACAAGAACATCACCAAACTCATCCAAAGAAGGAAAATTTGAAGGCATCTCAACATGGCCAGTGGACACAAGGGGAAAACAAACACCCTCTTCTTTCACTTCAGCTTCAAATTCACCCAAAGGAAGACAAACAAAAGCAGTATTCCAAGGGTGTACTTAGCATTGAGGCATAAAGTGACCTCGCTTACAATATAAACATTCGTGTGTCCATCCCAAATGACTTTGCTATCAAATTGCCAAGGATGGCCAAGAAGATGGCATGCGTCCTTAACAACAACATCACAAAGAAGAGTAGCCTTGTAACCAGAACCCAAGGAACTTCACATTGCTTGGTAACCTTAAAGTAGTGGCATTTGCAAGTCATGCTAATTTATACGTATGCGGATGATCAACCATCTTCAAGTGTAGGGTAGACATAACCTTGTCAGCAACAAGGTTCTCACTGGCAGCAGGATCAATAATCAACTTGGTAGACTTACCTAGAATAGAACAAGTATTGAAGAAGATAGTACAATGCCTCCAATCTTTCTCAGACTATTTAGGAGTAAGGAAGAGAGGCCGAGAAACAAAACAATAATCCTGGGGAAAACCTTCTGCATATTCATCATCTAGGGGCTCAACATACTCATCTTCAATTGAAAGATCATCACCACGTTCATCTCTAAGGCCATCTTTATCGTCATGAGTCAATAATTTGGGATGAATAGGGAAATTAGTAGCAACATGTCTTGGCTTATGACAATTGTAGTAGAAAGGGCCTGTACGAGGTCCCATAGGAGTAGCACAGGATGGTGGTCCAGGAGGCTGGGACGTCCTAAAACTAGATGGAGGAACTGGTTGAGAAGATGAAGGGAACTCAAACTTACTACTGGATGAGGGAGCAAAGGTGGATGAAGAAAGGCCTGTAGGTGTGGATTGAGGTTAGGGACCTTGGCTAAAAGTAGGTCAACAAGAAACACGCATAAGTTGGGCTTCAAAGAATTCTGCCTTGGGCACAACCTCAACTACTGAAGAGAAGTAAGATCCACCGAGCTTATCTCGTACGCCCGGTCAAAGACACGTCATGTACCTAGCAACAAGCTGATCATCTGTTTTGGCAAGCTTATTCCAAGAGATAAGGGTATGAATTCATGAATTGACTTAGGACCTTGCTGAAGCGAACACAATCGAAAAAATAGTTGTTCCTTGTACTTGTATGGAAGAAATTACTTCTTCAACTTGCAACAAAAATCTAGCCAAGCCAAAAATGGTGGGGCTCCTAGTTGTTCGCGTTGGGTGCAAAGAGAATGCCATCAAGTAGCAACAGCATCACGAAAATGCAACAGAACCACGTTAACACGTTCCTCATATGGGACACCGGAGCTTGTGAGAATATGCTATGTAGCTTGCAACCAATCCAAAACAGCATTGTCCCATAGATTCCCTTGAATTTTGGCAATTCAAACTTCAATTGACTTTACCATAGCTTATTATCGGCCAAAATCCGAATAGGAGGTGGCGGATAATAAGGATTATTATGATGATGAGAGGTAGGCGGAACATATCATTGACTCTCCTTATCTCTCATATAATTCCTAGCTTGGGGAGGAATGGCCAGTGGAAGACGACTGACGCAAAAAGAGCCTTTGGTGGGATGTGGAGAGGCAGATTGTTAGGAGGAACTTCCAAAGGTCTTGATGTTTGTAGATGCACTCGTAGTTGGAAAAATCGGAATTGGAATCGGAATTGGACAAACAGCGATGGGGTGACGAGGCTTTTGAAGGCGACGTAGAGACTTTGAAAGTTGGTAGTGGCAGCAACTTGGTGTGGGGGCAACCACTGTTGGACGAAGATGATGGTGCAGGCACAAGAGATGGTGGATGATAACAGCAATGAAAAGGTGGTACTTTTCCTGACATGACAAGCAGCAACTATGTCTGGTCGGAATTGGTGGAGGCGATGGGTATAAACTGCCGATTGGCAATCAGCAGTTGGTGGTGGGTAGGGGGCGATGACGACGCCAATTGCTTCTCCTATGGATTTTCTAATTCTTCAATGCTTGAAGAAGAATAAAATAAAATCTTTGTTTCTGAAATGGTAATTTAATTGAATTCAACAGTTCTACTACATAACTCCTTATATAGACAATCTATGCAACCAATACTAGAGATTAAACTTATACTAAAACGTGAAACTAAATTTAAGATTCCTAATGAAAGAAGAAGCTAAATTAGGAAATAAACTCCTACTAAACTAAAAGACTTGAATTAGGAAATTATGACTCTCCTAAAGGAGTCGATCTTGTTTCCTTTTCTTCCTCTTGTAGACTTGCCCAAATTTAGAATGATCCATCTTCTTGTGAAACAAGTCTTCTATCTCTTCTAGACTTTCTAGTTGGTTATGGGAAGAATCCATGCTAGGGATGACTACATCAATCAGTAGTCGAATGAATTAATTTTTCATGCTCACTAACGATTATCTCAACTTGCTCAGGCTTAGCAGAAGCTGGTCTTATTTCAAGCAGGCTATCAATTGGCGACATATCTAATACTTCCGCTGGGCACCATGCCCCTATCCTCTTTTCTCCTGAAAGGTGAGATAACGTCAAGTATTATGTTTATATTTGTTCAGCATTAAGTTGACTGCCCTCGTATCATCTGGTTGTTGAACCGTTTGGCTTCTGGCTATATTTGCTGGAAGGTTTAAAAAATAAAATCATATTGCTATTGACAATTACTGCCTTGTATTTAACATATGGTTTCTGATATTGTACTTCCTTTGTTTCCATATTCTAGTCCACTGTCACGTCAAGATCTTGTTTGTTGGAAGATGGCTCTTGAAAAGAGAGAACTTCCAGAAGTTGACCGAAAGGTTTGTAGAGAAAGAGCAACTTTTGACCTTTTTTTTTCTGAATCCATATTGGTGCTGCCGTTCATTAAATCTGACATTTATTTTTGCATTTGTAGAGTTTATATCTGCAGTCGGGCTTCTGGACATTGATAAGATCAACCCAGATGCACGGCCTGCTCTGATGGTTGACTTGTCTGCTGGGGAGCACGGAATAATAACTCTGGCATTTGGTATATTTTCTAATTTTTTTACTGTATGAATGCCAATAGTTTTGAGTACTCAATTGTAATGCTTTAATGAAATCTATGCTATGAAAGCTGAGTAAATTAGCTGTTTTTGTCTTCTTTGTCTATGACTGTGTCCTGGGGTTTGCGCTACAGAAAGCCATTCCATTGGAGGTAGGAGATGCCTCTGAAGCAACACAATTATTCCATATTCTAAAATCATGAATTTGTGTGTCAGTGAAAACTTCCTGTTTGCAGCCTGATTTTGGTATACATGGTATGCACTATAGATTTGGCTGTCTAAGAATCTAGATGGATAGAACCTGGTTTTGGTAGTAGATCTGGCTGTCTAAGAATCTAGATAGATAGGTTCCTGTTATAATCTCGAATAAATCTTAATGTATTGTGCATGAGGCTCCTTCACCTAATATCTCAAGATGTATATTTGGTGATGACATTTTTTCCCCTCAAATCACATTTAGGTTACACACGTTTGTTCCAGCCAGATAAACCAGTAACAAAAGCACAAGCAGCTATAGCTCTTGCTACTGGAGATGCGGCTGATATTGTTGGTGAAGAGCTTGCGCGAATAGAAGCAGAATCAATGGCTGAAGCAGCTGTTGCAGCTCATAATGCTCTGGTAGCAGAAGTCGAAAGAGACATCAACGTAGAGTTTGAGAAAGAACTTGAGACTGAGAGGGAAAAGATTAAGAAAATGGAGAAAATGGCAGAAGAAGCCAGATTGGAGCTGGAAAGCTTGAGAGCTGAAAGAGAGGAGGAAAAAGGTGCTCTATCAGAAGGAAGAGCTGCTGTGGAATCGGAAAAGAAATTTTGACAAGATTGCGGCATGATGTGGAGGAGCAGCTTGAGAATCTTATGAGCAAGAAGACAGAGATATTGTTTGAGAGAGAGAGAATTGATAAGCTGAGGAAAGAGGCAGAAAGTGAAAGCCAGGTTATTACTCAGCTGCATTATGACCTAGAGGTTGAAAAGAAAGCTCTGGCAATGGCCAGGTACAGTTATATTATATTATGTTTTCTGACGTTCATTTCTTTCTTGATTTGTGTTGTGAATGTGTACATAGTTGACGGTGATTTCAAGGCAACTATCCTTTTTTGTTAAATATATACTTTTCTTGCAAACCTTGAGATATAATGGCTTTTCACAGGGTTTGGGCTGAAGAAGAAGCTAAAAAAGCCAGACATCAGGCAAAGGTGTTGGAGGAAGCTAGAAGTTGGTGGGAGAGGCAAGGCCTCAAAGTCATTGTCGATGATGAACTGCGTGAAGATGCTACAATTGGTGCTACATGGGTCCATGCAGGGGGACAAGAAGTTGTCAATGAAAACGTGTTTGAACATCTTAAAACCATTGAAAGGGGTCAGGGCATGGTACATAAACTCAAGGCAATGGCCGGAGAGATGAAACTGAAATCTCCTGCTTCAATTGAGAGATTGATCCAAAAAATTCAATCTTTTATATCATTTTTGAGAAAAAGGAGTGCGGACACTGTCATCTCCGTGAGAGAGACGAAAAATGTAATCTTCTCTAGAGCAAGTGTGCTGGCTGATGAACTAGGGAAAAACACAAGCCACTTGAGCTCAGTTGTCAAAGATGGAGTGAGGAAGGCTGCTGTAGATTGCAGAGGTGGTCTGGGAAAGTTCACTCAAAAGTTCAAAACTTGAAAGAATTTAATGTCCTTTAATAGTCTGTTGTATCAACGAGTTCATCGTTATTTATTAAATCAACAATTTTGTTTGTCTGATCCTTCGTCCACTTTACTCAGAATGGTGGTGTGTTTTAGCCTGCAAAGTAATCCTCAAAGATAAAGTGTAGTGGCATCACTGCCGCTAAACTTTAATCCGGAATACGTTCCCTTACACATTTGCTATCAAGATCAGCACCGAAACCAGAGGTCTATCACCAAATGCTCCTTTTCTTTGTTTTGTTTACTTTTGTTTTGGAAATTTCGACTTCAGAAATGGGTTTTGGGCTTATTGTTTCTATTTCTCTAATTGTTTCTAGCATTTTTAGACGGTAATAGTCATATTTACTGTTCTTGTATTTTTGTTTTTGTGTGTTTTTTTTTGTTTTTTTTTAAAAAGACTACTTGTTGGGATGGAATAACCTACCATTACAGCGTTAGAAATTGACGTAGTCGAACCATTTTTGTATATAAAATAATTGAAACCTTTTTTTCTTAAATGTTAAGAAAGTAGGAAAATTTTAGAGACAAAGTTTAATTTAATAGATAATTTTTATTAAATAATGAGATAGGTTATAATAATATTATTATATTTTTAAAATAGACATTAAATAAATGATGGGGTGAATTATAATAATTTATTTATTATTTTATTTTATTAGACTTTAATTTGGTTGAATCTCGTTTTTTTTATTATCAAACAGTAATTTTTAATTCTCCTTTATTAATAAAAATAATAAGTGGAGTTAGAAAATGTTAAAGAAATTACTTGGAAGGTTGACTCATGCACGTAAGCAGCTCCAGGCCACTGGCTCGCTCATGCAGAGGCGAACCTCATCCTTTCACCTTCCCTTTCCCCACTCCCACCCCCGCCGACCCTGCCCACCCCCATGGATGCAGGCATGCGTCGACCCACTTGCTGCTTCTCGCGAAACAATTACTATTCCCCCAGGTTTCTTTCATCATTTTTGGTTATCATCCATATGATATATATATTGTATGATTTTGTGCGTTGTTGTGAATTTCATTTCTGTGTTGAAGATTGGTGATTGTGTTGCATTTTTTATTTGGATGCCTATTTGGTTGCTTGCTTGAAAGGAGGTTGCTTTGTTTGAGGTGTTTGAGAATTTTGGTTTTAGTTCTGTGGTGTTATGTGTGTGGGAAATGGAGGTAATGTTACTTTTATTATGTATTGTTTGATGTGTGCACAGGGAGGTGATGGGATTGAGAACGGAGATGTGAATGGTGTCATTGAGCTGTACTCCACCAGGTCTCTCCTGCATATTTGTGGTTTTACTGAAAGAAGGGTGTAGAGCTTCAAATTTAACTTGTCACACTTAAATTCATCAGATATACACGGATACAAGCGTCAAAGTCAGTTATTGAGAATTGAAATTGCTAGGTGTTAGTCTAAATTCATTTAGGTTCTTGTTCGTTGTTGTTGTATAGTTAATTTGAGCCTTGCAAGTGCATCAGAAGTATTTTTAACGCTATTAAATTGATGGGTGTAATTTTTTGCTTTTACTGCTTCCTGGCATTCAACACTAATCGATTTTGTATAATTGACCATCATATTGTTTGGAGGATGGCCTTTCTTAAGTTTCCATCGGCTTCCGATCTTTCTGATTTGAGAAGGGGCAGGATGTTAAATGCTTTCAAGAGCAGCACTGAAGTAGGTACATATTGTACATGCGTAGCCATTCCTCTTGCAAATGTTAGTTGTTATAGCCATGTTTTCTCAGACTGCGAGAAGCTGAAGAAGAGGAATAATCTCTTAAGCTACTTTGATGTGAGTTTTGCATTTGGACCAACAAAGATATACAAGGAGGAAACAAAGTTTTCTTTTCGAGCCATGTGCATACAAATGTTGGGAATAATTGTCACCCACCTCTCAGGCTGAAACGCTCTGGTGTGTTCGGTGTTGAAGAAGCTTTGACACCACCTGCATTTTGTAAATTAGTGGAACGTGATTCAAGAATTACATGCAATTCTACAGCTTTGGAAAAGACAGCCCAGAAAGTGGTACAGTGTTCTGTTAAAAAAATTTGGAAGCAGTTTATTTGTGAAGGAAAAGGGGCAGTTATAGAAAGTATCCTAGAAAATTTTCAGAAAGGAAAATTGAGAAGCCAGATATATATATCAGAATTTTAGCTGATGCAGATTATGATGAAACGATAGTTGGTGGGGAACAACACTGCATACAACATAATACTACGTGTGTTAGGCCGGAAAGAAGACTGGAATGCAGCCGAATCCATGCTGGAGGAGATGGACACTGAGTCAGGTTGCCTGATCAACTGTCAAGCATTCATGCATTCAATATTTGTGTGTTATAAAAGAGGGCTGCTGAAACAGCTGTCAAAATGGTTTCACAAAATGCTGCAAAGTGGTGTCCAGCCTAACTTGGCAACAATTGGTATGATAATGGGTCTTTACAAAAGAAGCAACAATCTGACTGAAGCAGAGTTTGCTTTTGACCAAATGAGAAATCTGAAATTGCATTGCCAATCTGCCTGTTCTTTACATGATAAATCAGAGCAGATTATAAACATGATGAGAGATGATAATGTTTTACATAATTAAGTGGGTAAGCTTGATAAAGCTGAATTGGTGTTGGAGTCCATGCAAGAGACAGGGATTGCTCCTAATATTGTTGCTTAGAACACTTTGATCACAAGCTATGGGAAGGTTGGCAATATGGAATCTGCTTCTAACACATTCCTACGTCTCCAAAGTATAGGCATGGAACCAGATGAAACAACTTACAGATCCATGATTGAAGGCTATGGGAAAATCCATATTATGAAATGACGTTACAACACTATAAAAAACTTAATCTTTCTGGATTTCGCCCACATTCATCCAATTTTTATACAATGATAAATTTACAAGCTGCATACAAGGATGATGTTGGTATCTTGGAGACAATAAATGATATGAGAATACTGGGCTGTGCATATTCCTCCATCCTAGGAAGCCTTTTTCAGGCTTGTGAGAATATACAAAGGATGAATAAGGTGTCATTGATCTTGAAGAAGGCTTCAATTTATGAGAAGTTATTTCTTGATCATACTTGCTGTTCAATGTTGGCAATGGCTTATGTTGAAAATGATTTGCTAAGTGAAGCTATACAAATCCTTTCAGACAAACAATGAGAAGATAAGGCTTATGAGGAGCACTTGTATCATTTGTTGATCTGTACCTGTAAAGAAGCATATCGTTTCGAAGATGCACTTAAAATCTTCTTTGAAATGCCAAAATCACAAAGCAGTCCAAATTTGTTTATCATGAGCTCCACGATTGACATTTACACACTGATGGGTCAGTTTAAGAATGGTGAGGATCTGTATTTGAAATATATAACGTTTTTTCCTTTTTTTCACATTTCATCGATAAGTAACACTATAACTGTAATGTTAACGTGCTGGGTTTTTGAATTGAGAGGTCAAGTGATACCACATTCGTTTTCAGGGGGTGCAAGTGAAGTTCAGAATTCTGATTTGATCACTAGTTTATGTCCAGTGATGTCTAGTGTTTAAGGACATGGCACCTGCATTGTAAAATAAACTTCATTGTAATTCCATGATGTTAAATTTAAGGTTAATTAAAGTGCTGAAATTTTAATCAAGTGTACATGTCATATTATGCTCATTTCCAGGGGATGCAATTGCTGTGTACTAAAAAAAAAAGTTATGTAGGAAGAGTTAGTTTGACATAGTTGTTGAAGCAATTACTTAGGAAAAAAACTGAAATTATATTAAAATGCAAGTTAGCATATTGAAGAGCACATATTAATCAAGAAGAAAACAGCTCTCCATATTAAACTCGTTGAAACGCCTCTCTTACTCGCTCAGTTACAGGATCCTAACTAGCTATATATTATATTCTCAATTCCAAACCTTCATCGCAGCTCTTTCTCCAACAGAAAGATCTAAGATGAAGGAGGAAGTGATTGAAGTGCTTATAGTTGATGCAGAAGGTTTCAAACACACAAGTTTTCTGGGTACTCTTCCTCTACCAAAATTCACTCTCTTCTCTTATTTTATGCATGCAATATTTGCTTATATTAGGATGGATATGTTTTTCTCTCTCTATCAAAGGTTTGCTTGCGAGGAGTGCATATTATGTCATTTTACAAATTGGAAATGAGAATTTCAGAAGCAAAATTGCCTCGGGTTTGTCTTCTTTCACATCACTGTATCACTGCATATAAGGGCCTTTTTAACAAATCTCCTATTTTAAACTCTTGAGCGTGATTTTCTACTTGGGAAACTCATCTTCCAAACTAGTTACAAGAAATGATAAAAGAAAATTAGAGGCGGGTTTTACTCAACTTTTATTTTTGATAACTAGGTAATGTCGGTTATTTTGAAGTGGTCTTTCCATCTTCATAGTTAGTCACTCGTGTGTTCTTCCAAGTCATCTTAATGCATGTATGGAAGTACATTAAACAGTCCACCCTTGTTCAAAGCTCAATTAAATTCGATTTACTTTATATTCGACTCGGAGCTTAATTTGATATTAAGCAAGCCGGGCTTGAACTTATTCCTACACAACTCAACTCAACTTGAAACTTGATACTTTAAATAATGAATAAGATTTTTAATCATATTTATCTTAAATTTTTTTATATAAATATAACTAAATTATAAAATATTATTATATGATATCAAATTAAATAAATTTATGCATGATTAAATAATTTTTTATGCATAATTTTGTTAGACTTGAAATATTTTAATTACAAATTAAATTTTAGTATAAATTATACAAAAAAATAGTATCAATATATACGAATTAAATTAACTCAAACTTGACTCGACTCGAATTCAAAATCAAATGAACTAAACTTGATCCGAACAAAACTCGACTCAAATTGCCCAATGAGCAGCCCTACTACTAAATGAAAACTCTGAGTTGTAGGTAAATCAAAGAAAGCTACGTGGAATGAGAAAATTACATTTGAACTTCCCCATCACTGGACCTCTGCTCAATTGCATTTGAAGGTCATGAAGCTGAGATCCATTGTTGAAGATGAGTTTCATGGTGAAGCAATGTAAAGTTTTTTATCTTCTTCTCTATGCCAACTTTGTTTTACTGTAACCAATGTTCCACATGTACACGAAGAACTAGCTGACCGTGTTTCTACACGCTGCCATATTTTTCATCAGAATCGACTTAAAAGGACTGTTGAAAGAAGGGAACGAGAAAGGCTACAAAGAACTGATGCCAACTGCATACAACATTGTGAGCAAGGATGGAACTTATGAGGGCGAGATTAAAGTTGGATTCAAATTCAGAAGAGTATGTTTTCAATTTAATTTATATTCAAAAATCCCTTGCACAAGTTAATTAAAATGATGAAAATTATTAATTTTTTATTTATCATCTATTTTTAAAACTTCGACATTTTGCAGACGGGTGTGTCCGAAGTTTTGAGCGAGAAGGAGAAGAACATGGAAGAAAAGAACCAAGTTTCTTGTTGTGAAACAATCTTTAGCATAATGCATGCACCATGGTTCAAATAGCATACATGAATTATATGTGCAACATAGATATATACAGATTAAGGGTTTTTAATGTTGTACATGGACTGAGTTTGTAGTCCATTAATAATATTTACTGTTGACAAAATATGCTAATTTTGTGTATAGGCTTAACTTTATATATGACAATTCTTATGCAAGTGCCACCCTATTTTATTTTCTTTCTAACACTTGAAAGTATAACTAAAAAGTACTACCTGTTAAAACTTTATTATTATTTTCTAAATTATGGAGAGGGGACATGATTTATTAATAGATTTGTTCGAATATCTCAAAATTAATGCTTGGGCATGTTATTATGCCAACAATTTGGCTGATTTAAAATGAGTTTCCTCTTAAATCAATTTGAATCCGTTCAATTAACATTTAATTTGATATTTAAATTAAGGTATATATTTATTTATTAAAAAAAGAGATTCGGCTCTACTCATGATTGTATGAATTGGAATTGGAATCGGAATCGGTTTTCCAGGGAGTCGAAATCGGAATCGGAATCGGTCTGAATCGGCCAGGAATCGGTTTAGTTGAATCGGTCCAAATTAGTTTAATCGGTCATATATAATAATTTGACAATTCATAATATAAATATATTAAGATTAGGTATTGATGTTATTTTGATATTATTCTGTGTATTATAGTTTATGATATTTTTAAATATTTTTTAAGATTTTTTAAAATTATTTAGAATTAATTATTATTTTTAACTCGAGTTAGACTCGAGTCAACTTTTAATTACGAGAATGCCACCCTCCACTCTTTACCCCCCGCCGCCGGCGGCGGCCCGGTCGGCGGCGAGTCTCACGCCGGCGATGTCGGAGGATGTCGGCAGCCCGATTGGACGAACAGTCGGCGGCCCGGAGTCGGCGGTGATTCGTGCGTCACAGCCCTATTCGGTCCAGCCACACGTCTGCAGCGACGTTGCGAGGTCGGCGGCTAGGTCGGCAGCCCGGTCGGCGGCGAGCCCGGAGTCAGGCATGCACGGCGGAGGGCGGAAACGGGGTAGCGGCGGGCGGACGAGCGGCAGTGGTGTGGGGGAGCAGGTTTGATTTTCGGTTTTTAAATCTAAATTACCATTTTGCCCATACTTAAATAATTTAATAAAAAACATATATAGGGTATTTTAGTAATTTCCTTAAAAAACAATTCTGATTCCGAGTTAAATCGGTCAGAATCGGCCGAACTCAGGCGATGAATCGGCCGAACTCAGGCGATTCGGTGACCAATTCGGGGCCGACCGATTTGCCCCGAAATTGGATTGGCGCGATGCCTATCCGATTTAAATCGGCCGACTCCGCACCGATTCGTGCATCAGAGGCTCTACTAAATTAGTTGAGTTTATTAAAAAACTTTATTTAGTTACTCATAATTTCAAATATTATGTTTTATTGGCCGATCTGATTTTATATATATATTGGTACCAATTTTCCTCCTACCTAATTTTAAGTTTGGATTTACTCAAAATTTGGTTTTTGGCTAAAAAATTTTAAATGATATTTTTAATTATATATCGGTTGATTATAAAATTATTATATGATTTAATGAAATATTATATTTATGTATTTTTATTATTTAGTTCAGATTATATACACAAAAAATAAATAAATAAATAAAAAGATTTTTTGTTTCTTTGTAAATTTGAGGAGGAGAAGGAAGGTTGAAGAAGAAGACGGCGCCGCCCCTCCACACCTTCCTTCCTCCCTCTTCTTGTTGAATTTCTACTAACCAATCCCAAATCTTCTCCTTCCTCTTCTGTGGATTGGAGCGTCTTCCTTCCCTGCCGTATCTGGGGAGCTCTGTTTCGTCGTTTTTGGTGAGGATAGAGGTAAAAAGGCTCGAACTTTGTTGATTTCGCTGTGGTGCGGCGATTTGGTTTCTGGGTTTTGGTTGTGGCAGGTTTTTGTGGGTGGAGAGGTAGAAAAGGCTCTGTCTTTGTTGCTTAAATTCTGTTCTTTTGTAGCTGTTTAGTTGATTGGAAGTAGGATTTGGTGATGGGTTTTGTGATCATAGTTATGTTGGAATTTTTTGCTTTGGAATAGGCAAAGAGTTGAATTGGTGATGGTAGTTGAAAAATCTCGCTTGGTGTGTTAATTGAATATTTGTTTGTTATATTGGTTTTTTTCTGTTTGTCTGTGGGTTGATTGATTCATGTTTCAGGTCTCCTTTTTGTTTCTTTTGTTTAGGGTTTGATGATGGGTTTTGTGATCATAGTTATGTTGGAATTTTTTCCTTCGGAGTAGGCAAAGAGTTGAATTGGTGTTAGTAATTGAAAAAATCTCGGTTGGTGTGTTAATTGAATATTTGTTTGCTATATTGGTTTTTTCTGTTTGTCTATGTGCTGATTGATTCATATTTCATGTCTCCTTTTTACGAACTTGTGGAAATTGATTATTGCTGCAACCTAAAGTTATTCTGTCTTTAATTTTTTTTTTAAATTTCAGGGAGTTGATTTGTATATATATACAAGGTGCAACAAAGTATTTAGAGTTGAGTAGCATAGTTTGTTTGGAACACAAGTTTGATATACAGTAATAAAAATAAGCATTGAAGAAGGATTGTTAGAGATGCTGGGGTCGATATCAACAACATCCATTCTTTGCCACCGGCCGATAAACTCAACCTCTTGCTCAGATGAGCTTCATAAGAGATTGAGATTTGGACGGTCTCAAATTCTCAAACATGAATCTGCAAGCAGGCAATGTGTTCCACTTATCAGGACAAAAAATCAGCCCGTAAATAGGTTTAGGACTTCCACTATCCGGGCTTTGGCAATGGAGGTCACAAAAGAAGCATTTTCTTCGAGAAAAGAAGGCATGATTGCTGATGGATTAACATACTCAAGTTTTACTGATCGTAAGAGGTCTGGTGCTTGGCCACCACGAAACAAGGCAGATGATCCGAAATTACAAAACCCTCTCCTACGGCTCGAGCGAATGGGATGCGGATGGCTGGGTGCTATATTTGAATGGGAGGGAGTTATTGTGGAGGACAGCACTGAGTTAGAGAAGCAATCCTGGTTGATCTTGTCACAGGAAGAAGGTAAATCTCCACCTCCAGCATTCATTTTAAGAAGAATAGAAGGGATGAAAAATGAGCAAGCAATCTCCGAAGTCCTGTGTTGGTCTAGAGACCCCATTAAAATGAGAAGATTAGGGAGTCGAAGGGAGGAGATTTATCAATCTTTATTAGGTGGTTATCACAGGTTACAGTCTGGATCACAAGAATTCATGACTACGTTGATAAATTATAAGATCCCAACAGCTCTGGTCTCAACTCGCTCAAGAAAAAATCTGGAAGCGGCAATAGAATTGTTAGGGCTTGAAGGCCACTTCAATGGGATTGTGGCTGCGGAAGATGTGTACCGGGGAAAACCAGATCCAGAGATGTTTGTATATGCTGCACAGTTGCTAAATTTCATACCTGAAAGGTGTATTGTATTTGGGAATTCAAACTCGGCTGTGGAAGCCGCCCATGAAGCTCGAATGAAATGTGTTGCCGTTGCAAGCAAGCATCGTATGTACGAGCTTGGAGCAGCTGATTTAGTTGTGCATCGCCTAGATGAACTGTCCATTGTTGATCTAAAGAATCTTGCTGATATTGATTCACCAGAGTTTAATTCTTCAGAACTTGAGTTGCAGGTGGAGGAAGAGGAAAATTCATCTCCATCCACCGCCATCGGTTTGGAAGATAAATTCTGGTGAATTCATGTTCCAGCTATCCCATTTACAGGATACAAGCTTTGGTCACGTTACTGTATGTATTTAATAATGTCAGCTTATGGCTCTCAACACTTGTATTTGACTTGTATATGCAGGTAAAGAATGTAGGGGATTGCCTGAATTAGGAAGCCCCCTTATAAAATGGTATAGATGTCTGTTTACGATCTTTCTTTCTACAATTTACCAGCCCCATCCAGCTCAATCAAAACCAAATATTATAGACATTGTAATGAATACACATTTCTATGCACTGTACTTTTTAACATATTTTTAATAACTTTCTGGTCAGTTATTTTCTTCTATAAAAAGGACGTATACATTGTACAACGTAGGAAGGTGGCTGTGTGTAAATTAGTAAGACTGACCAGGAAGGATGGTGAAAGAGCCATAAAATTTGCTTCTCAAACTCAACACATCTGAATTTACTTGTGAAGCAGTTCTTCAGACGATGATGCAGGCTTCCTAGAGCTTGTTCGACATGTTAACAGTATGTGTAGCTTACCAAGCACAACAAACCGACGTCTGTCTCCCAGAACTGGTGCATTGTTAAGAGTTTCAAAGCGTCTAATGTAGAAAAGCCTACACTTGAAGTCAAAGAATAGAATCAAGCGGACGGCCGTTGGATGAGTGCTCATTGCAGTGGCCTTTTCTTATCCAAGAGCAAAGCTCGTACCAGCTCTTGAATACCAATAGCTTCTCTGATGCATTCATTGACTGCTTTGCATAGTTCGTCACGAGCCAGCATTGGAAATGGCTCCTAAATGAGAACCCCCACCTGAAGACTGATTGTCAGGAGCTTTCATTTATGCAACAGATTTGGATAAAAACAAGAAAACTGACAACAAACAATTATAATCACGAAATGCAGAGATTAGTAACAACCAATCACAAAGAAGCTCAAAACTTAACTATCCTCACAGAGAAAAAAAACATGAACAAAGAACTAGAGTGTAGATTGTAAATTGTCAGCAACAAAGTAAAGTATAAGCAGACCCCTGGAAACTTACTTATTCAATGCAGAACAAAGAGGCAGCGCTGATAAAAGTAGCAGGAATAACAATATAGTTGCAATCATCCCACAGTATAACTGGAAGTGTAAGGTGCCAAAGGACCAAAAACCTCGATGTCAATCTGGTGTACGAAAGGGGAATGGGAATCCCCATCAGTTGTTCACAAATACCTATACCTTCATGGAATCTAGAAAGCTTCTCTTCCTGATTTTTTTTTCAAATAGCACGTGGTACAGATTCTGGAATCCTGACTATTCCTAATAATGATTTTATGTATTTGAAAAAGCACTGTCATTCACATTAAGACAAAAAGAGGTAAAAAATGTTATTACTTTCTACCTATAACAACAATCATCTTTAATTTCTCCCACACCTTAACTAAGAATTGTGCTGGCACCAAGATACATCACAGAAACTTAACTCGACTTAAGACTACCAACTTAGATTGACACAAGCAGAACCATATATTCAAGTATAATCACAATGCTAATGCTTGTTTAAGCGGGATTTACACTCTGGTTATGCGTTAATTGGCCTAGTTTTTCTCCATGTCTACCAAAAATATTTTTGCCAACTTTCTTACACAATACTATGCATTTGGCTTGTTTTCACAATCTCCAAGCAGAATCATTACCTTGTTTTCAGTTTCAAACTTTCAACTATGTAAATAGAACAGCAAATCAAGATTCTCACCAAGATGTGCCTCTTAGAGTCTTGCATTTGCAGAAAATTGATACTCTGCGAGATGAACTCAATGACACAACGAGGATGATGTTTAGATCCGAGAATGACAGCAAGGTCTTGTTCATCAAGCAAATTCTTCAAATCTTGTTCAAGGTCAGACCCATAGATCACATGGCACTGCAATAAAATTCTTCAATATAACTATGAAACTGAGAAAAAATAGAAGAACACAGCCCTCCTTCGACAAAAAATTACACGGACAAGTAAATTAGATCAAATTGGGACAGTATAAATAAAATGAAATTAGAAACGCAATCTGACTAAAGGATTCAAGTAGTTATGTTCAATTGAAGCCATCATAATTCCAAACGCTTAGCCCTTAGGGTGAAGTTCAAATTCCAGAGTGCAAGCTATGCAGAAATCTGAAGAAATAACTGGTTAAATAATTACAGTAGCTCTATCCAATGGAAGCAATTTCAAAAGTTGAAACCTTATAGCAAAGTTCAAGCTCCACATTTTGAGTTAAAAAAAACATAGTAATAATAACAATCAAATTGACACTCCAGGATTCAATGAATACAGGAAATTGAAATGAATAACTAGTTAAAAAATTAAAGTTATCTTCAATGGAAGCAAAAAAATTCCATCTTATATAGTGGGGGAAAAAGAATTGATCAACTCGCTCCCCCAGAATCTACTTGCTACAACAAATTCTAAACTATTAACTTGTGTCAACGGAAAATAACACTCAATATTTTTTAAACATTTAGGGAAAAGCTCAAATTCCCTTCTTCCAGATAAAGAATTTTGATCAAATCAGAAAATTCATAATTTGATCAATACCACAAATAAATATGAACGAGATACGCAAAAGTTTGAACCTTTAGGGCAATCGAGCAGCAGGGCCAGCGCCGGCGCGGTGAGCTGGTAGGGCAGGGACGAGGCGTGGAGGAGTAGGAGGGAGTTGCCGCCGGGGAGAAGGCGGACCCATCCGAGCTCGACGGCGGAGTTGTAGGCAGGAGGGCGGCCGCGAAGGCGGTGAAGGCGGCGACGGGGGGACGAGGGAGAGGATTACGCGGGAGGAGAGACTGATGAGGAGGTGGCGGAGGGAGTTCCGGTGGGAGCGCCATGACCGGTGGTCGTAGAGGGGGCGGCGCTGCAGCATGCCCCGCTCCTGGATGGCGCCGGCCCAGGCGGAGACGGCGAGGAAGGGGGAGGGGATGGTCGTCGCCGGCGCCGGTGGGGGAAGGGATACCGGCGGCGCGGATGGGGCGGAGGAGGTCGGCCGGGTAGGGGAGGAGCGGCGGCGCACATTTTTGGTTGAGGTTTTTCTTGGAATAAGGCGGGAAAATAACACTAAATATATATATTTGGTTAATTTAAAATAAAAAAAAAAATTTGACACTAATTTAAATGATTATAATAAAAAAATTATATAAAATTTAAAATTTTGTTTACCACAATTACTATTAGTTACAATTATAAAACGAGGAAATTTAATATTAAATATTCCTTTATACATATATTATTACATGAAGAGCTTTTAAATCCTGACCACTTACTTAAATCATATGACCGTAATTTTTTATATCCATAAAACTCACAAAATAATGCTTTTTGCTTTATGATTTCCATTATTATGTAATTTTATACACGTGTTTAAAATGTATAAAGAGAACAACTTTTTTAAAAAAAACATTTTTAATGTTTTAAATAAAATTTTTAAAGAATGCCTCTTTCACTTTATATTTTGTAAATTTTTTGTCAATCGTGTTTATACTCGTTATAGTTATAACATCAAAATTTTCCATTAAATAAATTCAAAACACTGCACCCTAACATTTTGACTTGATTAATTGTATTAAAAATTAAGAACGCACAATTTTGACTTTGGATTATAGATCAAATTAAAAATCAATTTTTAGTTTACTTATGCAGGAGAAAAATATTATTTTTGCCACTTTGTTGGGAAACAAATATTTTTACAAATTCATATAACTATTATATTATGAACAACCTAAATAGCAGATGTATAATAAACCAAGAAAAATTTAGGAAAGAAACAAAAAGTTTCTCCAGGAAAGACAAGATAGGTATTGATATCAACCGTCAATTTGTCATCAGTTTCTTATTATTATTATTATTATTATTATTATTATTATTATTATTATTATTAGTATTGCTACATCTTGCATCTTGCACGTGATAATACACATCCTTTTATCGTTTTTCCGTGGTTTTTTTAATAATACATAGCATTTAATGTACGACGATAAAACATTAGTTAGAGAAGTATACATCACCATACTCTTTATTTAGCTTTTCTTTTCGGATGATCATCGCCTCCAACATCTTGGGAAGTTCTCTATTTGCAGTATCAAACGAACTGGACCAGTACCCTGTCCAAACGGAAGTGGAGAGAGGCCGACAACCTCACGGCAAGCCTCAATACAGAAGTTCCCGAAAGACTGGATCAACATTTTCACCCCACTTCCCATAATACAGATCAAAGCAGCTTCTCAGTGGGGGTCACTCCTGTTACCAGCAAAACTTAAAGCATAAGAGGAATGTTCAAAACATTAGAGGGACAAAAAGGACTGACATAAGGAAAATGGGCACTCTTTAAATCCAACAAACGTTTGTTCAAGGATGCCTATAATGCCATCATCAATAAGTTGAATGAAATCCTACCACTTCTGATCACATCATCCAGTTCCTTCAAAAAGCCGGCTTCCTTGTATCCTCTTCTTTCTAAACCTTCCTGCATTATAGCAGAAGATTTAAGCCATCAAGTGAAAGAAAGGTCTTCAGAGTAGTTGATCACCAGATGTACTTGGGCCAATACCAACAAGCCTACCTTGGAAAACTTCAGCAATATGTCTCACCAACCCATCTCGGAATGGGGTCTTAAGGCCAGTCAAGGGTACCTGCCAAAGAATATTTAGTTAAAGCACACCTATTTTATCTATTCGCCAATAGCAATTTCAACATCCAATTTTTGGCAAAAACATCAAGTGCATAACCCTTAAGGCAGAGCGCCAATCTATTGACATTATCAAACATGAAGTGTGACAGCATCATTTGAATGTGATTGGAAATATGAAAACCATATTCATGCAACCAACCTATTAAAAAATGCATAGATGATAGGATGATGTCATGATGTCGAAGTGCAATAATAAAATACTCTAACCTTGTTCCTCAACATTTGCCTTTCTTCTTCGGTCCAGTCATTAGTCATGTCTAGCACATTTTGAAGAGAAACATCATCATACAGCAAACCAACCTGAAAGTTGGAAGTAACATATCCATTATAACTGTCTTTACAATGTGCATTACGGGCTTAAAGCACAAAGAACTTTAAACTACCCAGAAAGCAGGCAATGCACACAATCTTCTCCAAGGTCCGCCATCAGCACCTCTCATTTCCAAATACCGCTTTAGTCTAACCTGATTAAATGGCATAGCAATGACTCATTGAACATCAGAACAAAAAAATATTATGTAGTCAAATATGTGAAAACCTCAGGACCTCAGGATACCTCAGGACCTCAGGATATATGGTTGTGAGGTGATTCTCCCAGTCAGCCAATGTTGGTAATTCACCAGGAATTTGAGGCAGCTTTCCCACCATAAAATCCTACAAGATAATTTTTAACTTTAAATCAAAAAATTAACAAGATCTTTGTAAGCAGGAAGTAACATGAAATACACGCGTTTAATATAGATAAATAAAAGATGAAGAATGGATAAGAACCCTGAAGGACATGCCGGTACAGTCAATATACTTTTTATTTCAGTAAACAAAATACATGGCAACATCCAAAGCATAATCCACGTATCTCTCAAATCTACAATACATCAAAAGATATTCAAACTATTAGTATATACTAATTACCATCTAAATTTAAGGTCATTAACTAGGATGACTGTGATGAACGTCAAATCCAAGACAATAACAGCCGCATCCTTACAGGCATACAGCAGACAGTAGAAGGATACAGGGGAGGAGGGTAAGAAGCAAAACTACTAACCCGAATGATTCGTCAAAAACAAAGGGGAGCATGCCAGCACGATTGTTGTCAGTATCAGTCCAAGCATGGCTGTACAAGGGAATTTATTCCAAATCAAATAAGATGATTCAAAAGAACTTTCACACAACTGATAAGTGAAAAATTGGCACAAAACCTTCTCATGCTAAGGCAGCCATTAGGTTTTCCTTCTTTGAAGGGTGAATTAGCAAAAATGCGCCGTTGCAATCTGTGTCAAAGTCAACTTGTTCAGATAACGAAAAAATATTAAAAAAAGAAGGAAACTGAGGTAAAAACTACTGGATAACTTCTCACAGGCTGTAAAGAAAGGCCAGCACGGAACTTCCTGACCATGTCCAATTTCGAACTGAAGTCAAGGTTAACCTTGAAAAACAGAATTAAGCCTTCAGAATTTCTTGTACAATCAATCAGCTTTATCAAAATGAAACATGACTTACATTGTTTATAAAAGTCATTACCTGCACAGTACATGTTCGAAACATCGTGTCCAGTCCCAAAGAGCCAACTTTTGGCATGCATTTTTGAATAATATTCATATCGTCCCTGCACCAACACGAAAGTTTTTAAAAAATACTTACAAGTGATAGAAAAGGGATCAAAATAGCCATTAGCAGCACAAAAAATTCCTTTAACTTCATTCTTATCTTAAAAAATAAAGGAGGATGGTCGGACAAAGGAGGAGAGTTAACATCAGGAAGGGCATCCAAGCATAAAAACTTTGTCATTTGTAATCAAATGGATCCTAATTTGATGTCGACCTTGATGTCTGTGACCGTTAGTCAATTGTTTTAGGAACAAAACTCCGACGACGAAGCACGTTCCCTTGAAATCTCAAGTTTTACAACAAACAATGGATAGATAAGGAAGAACAACGTAGAAAGAAGAAGATAAAAAAAACTTTATTCCTTTAATTAATGTTCTTCCAAAAACCTACATACTTTGCATATTTATAGAGCATTATTAGTCCTTGGTCAAAATTGAACCCTTCTATTAAAGGCTCAATAAAAGACTTTCTTAGTTTAAGTTAAAACCGAAATCTCTTAATGAGTCTCAATTTAATATAAGACTTGAACAACAAAATTTACAAAATAATGAAATTAACTACTATACGTATATATCCATCATCATAATTTAAGGCCCATGTCCCCAACACCATCAGGGTATCCACTGGAAGAAGAATAATAATAAGAAGATGGTTCTCATCTTAAAAAAGCTGGACATTGAACACGTTTGGAAATCCCTTTCACCATACCGCTCAGCAATATTTAAAGTTGTGATGTCACCCTAACATCTGCCACACAATTTTCTTTTTTATCATTATTAAATCAGTTTTAAATTCAAAATGATCATTGCCGAAGTTTCAACAAAAAATAGGGCTTTAGATCATGAAATTAACAGTATTTCTTAATCAAAGAGAAGTAACTAACCTAATTCCAAAAACAGCTATAAATCTATTTCTACATCTGTCACTTTCAAGAAAACAACTAGAACCACCAGAACTCCATACCTCATCTTCAACATGGAGGGGGTTGCCCAAAAGAATATGGACTTTCACAATTTGGGCTTAAATATGGCTACAATCAAGTAGAATGACAGTGTAGGTGATCAAGAAAGCAACTAGAACCACCATAAAACCACAAGGACAGCTATAGCTGCCAGAATTCTATATTTTTTTATAAGAGACATAACACATCAAGAAAGCTATTCTTTCATGATAACAAATAGTAAGAGAATCCTGAAAGGAGTAAGGGACAAACCTTAGGCATTATTGGCATGTCTTCAATATGCCATTTAGGCTGAAACCCAATACCCAAAAATCCAATACCGACATCCTCTGCAGCAGCTTTGACCTGCACAATGAAGACATTGTGAACCACAATATATCAGCACAAATTGAAGACATTGTGGACTTTCAAAAACAAATTGATCGACAAAATGAAGATATCTTCACCTGTTTGAGCCCAATAATGTAATCTCCTTCCATTACTTTGTCCCAATCAAATAGCTCGGAGAGGCTATTGAGCAGCTCTGCTATTTGTTCATACTTTATAGGACGTAAACTACCAAGTTCAAATCCAAACATCTCGTGTTCGGTACCTACTCTGTCAATAGAAAACCAAATTAGATGGCACGACAATGTAAAAACATTGATGAATTCTTAAAGTTTGGATAAAGACGAAGATCATGCTATATTAGAATATGCCTTCGGTAAGTCATTAAAGTATGCTACAATGCCGAATTAATATACAAATTCATCGGACATCACAAAACTTAAACACTCTTAATCCAATATTTCGTCTAACTTGGCTCACATCATAATCTCCGAAAAAGTAAATTGTGCCAGACAGAAGTATTAATAACCTCTATATGATGCCTCATGGAAGATTTTTCCATCCAACAAATATATTATGTGCTATCGTCATGTACTCAACATCATTAATTTGTGCTTGCAAAACGTAGAAATTATACGAGGTCAATTTAGTGTATGTTGTGAAAACTAGGTAATTTTCATTAAAGATAACTAGTTCACGTTGAGAACTATGACCTAGAAGACTAACGTGAAAACTATTGTACTAAAAATTACCCAAAAATAAAATTCTCAGGGAAGTGTGGTGGGACACACGGTCCGCTTAAAAACCAACTCCTAGACATAATTTTATAAAGTAATTTAAATAGCACAATAATTAACAATAATTATACCCGACAATAGTTATTAAATAGACATAAAAGAATAAAAAGAACACCGAAATTTAACGAGGCTTATGTCCTCGGATACTACAAAAATAATATTTCAATAATCAAATAAATATTACAAAAGAGAGAAAGAAACAATTTACTAAAGAAAGAAGGACGACAATTTTGGGATTTTGTTAAGGTGGACAATTATTGTATGCCGACAAAATCCCATACAATTCTCTCACAAATCCAACTTTTAGTAGTGTCTGCAAACTCCATTTTTTAATTTGTAACGATATTGACCAAGTCTAAATAA
>JAURVB010010503.1:0-90139 GCA_033002965.1 Piper betle | reverse complement strand
ATAAACTATAATATTAGCCTTAAAAATGTTGGAAATATTATATTATTGATGTAAATATCATACGGTCATTCGGTTCGGTCATTCGGTCGGACAAAGAAATGTCCATGTTTTGTTTGTTTTAATTCTGGCCGATCGGTCACCATTCGGTCGGACATACTTCGGACTTCGGGACAGACCATATTCAATCGTCCGCACCCACCCCTATCTATGTACGTACTGTGTTGACGTTCCCCATGATTAGCATAAAATGCATTGACTGAAATCACATATAAACAGAGTTTTCTTAAACCTAGCTTGATGACTCGAAGTTCGATATTTTGTCTGAGGAATAAGATATTTTATCATATTTATCTTAAATTTCTTTTCTAGAAATTTAATTGAGTTATAAAATATTATTATATGATAATAATTTTCAATAAAAGCATGCATGATTAAATTGTCTTTCTGACATAATTATGTCAAAGTTGAGAGATTTTAATTATAAATTAAATTTCAACATATATTATATGAAAGAAGATTATTTATAAATACAAATCAAACTGGTTCGAACTCAATTTATACTTGACTCGAACTCGTAATAACTTGAGTAGTTATTAGCTTGACCTGAATTTAAAATCAAATGAGTCAAGTTTAAAGTTGAGCAAAACTCGACTTGAATCGACCGACGAACACCCACTACTGAAACGTGAATTTTACTTGCCTCACTACCTAGTTACTGTGTGAAAGAAAAAATAAATACACATGACGTGCATTTACTCTTTGGATTCATTTAAAATTTTTTTTGAAAAAAAACTTCATAATTCATGCCAATCAAACGTACCATGTAATAGCAACTAATATATTCACAACACTTGCTGTCTGATCTTTAATATTTGATTGAGACCCACATTTAATTTTTAAAAAGTTTTCAAGTAAAGCTAGTTCAAAATATCACTTAAGCTAATACATGGCTTTTTATAATTTAATTCTATATATTATTAATATTGTATTTCATTAATAATTTTTCGAGGTTGTAGGGAATTAAATTTGATTTTTCTATATATACTAGTCTCTAAGAAATAATTATGACCCAATACTTAAAAGAACTCGACGCATGATCAATTTACATTTCAATGGTCGTCTCTTTAAGTCTTCAATGTAAGAGTTGACAATGGAACCGATTTTTAACCGGAAGGCAGACGTACTCAGAGAAGGTCTAATTGCAAAAAGCGACGGACATTTTTTCCGGTCTTAAGGAGGGTGGTTACCACGATTCGACCGAAAATTACTTAAGCTCGAACCTTTTCTAATTAGAATCTTATGGAATAGTCATTTAACGAGGACACGGATGAAAAAGTGTTGTTGTGCAGCTGTGTCATCATTGTGGGACTGTAGAAGGAATGCTAAAAGTGTGTGTGTATATATATATTCCCTGACCTCAAAATTGCATTCAAATCAATCTGGCCATATGGTTATAAAGATGGCCTAAATTAATTAAAAAAAACTCCCCATTGCCTCTCGCGACTGGGAGGCGAAGGCCAAGCCCGATCTGGCTGCTTGCCCATGGCTAGAGGTGAAAAAATATAAAAAAACCTAGATCTAAATATTTGGATAGCCCAAATTAATTTATAGCAAAATCTTTTCTTGTCTTGGGCTCGGAAAAGCTTTATAGCAAAATCACGGCCAAGCCCCACCCGGCCCCGCCCGTAGCTGCCCCACCCGACCGCGTTGCTCCTCCCGCTCATGGCCGCCCGTGCATGGCCGGCGTAGCGTCTTTCTGAGGAAGCTCACCCACCCCCGAGGCTACGACATCATTGGCCAACAGGGGGTGGCCCGCTAAAACAAACGGGGAAGAAACAAAGGAGGGTATTTTCATAATAAAAACTTTACTCGATCCAAAGTCAAGTTAATATTAGGAAATAAATTTTAAAAATAAAATAATTTTATAATAAAAACTTTACTCAAACCTAAATCGAGTTAATATTACGAAGTAGATTGTAAAAAAAATAAAATAATTTCATAATAAAAACTTGACACTAGTCGGAATTGAGTTAAATTTTTTATTAAGAAATATCTTTAAAAACATGACTCGATCCCGACACGAGTTAATATTACAAAATAGATTTTAAAAAATAAAATAATTTCATAATAAAAACTTGACTCTAGTTGGAATCGAGTCAAGTTTTTATTACGAAATAAATTTTTTTAAAAATAAAATAATTTAGTAATAAAAATATGAAACAAATAGAATAAAATACTATAAAATAAAATAATCTATTAGAACTCGATTAGTGTTTTATATTTTTTGAGTTATATTTCGTAATATTTTTTATAGTATTTTATTTTATTAAAAATGTTTTATTTTATTTATTTAAAAAAATATTAAAAATAAAATACCATAAAATAAAAACTATACATGCTCTCGACTAGTGTCAATTTTACAAAATAAATTTTTGAAAAAATAAAATAATTTTGTTATAAAAATAAACTCGCTCAGGACTCGCTCCTTTCTAGAGTCAAGTTTTTGATATTCTTAACTTTTTAAAATTTACTCGAGTCAATAAAAATTATTTTTAAAATTTATTTTGTAATAATGATTCCATTCGGGAGCGAATCAAGTTTTTATTACAAAATTAATTTAATTTTTTATTGACTTGACTCGAGTCGATCCCAAGTTGCTTTTTTATTTACTTGAATTGAGTAGATCTCGAGTCAATTTTTTATTGACTTGACTCGAGTTGATACCGAGTAACTTTTTTATTTGCTTAAATTGAGTCAAGACCAAGTCAATTTTTTATTTACTTCACTCGAGCCGAATACCATAAACTAAAATAATCAAGTTCTAATGGATTATTTTATTTTATAGTATTTTATTCTATTTGTTTCACATTTTATTTCGTAATATAAACTCGAGTAAAGTTTTTATTACGAAATTATGATCGAGTCAATTTAAAATTTATTTCGTAATAAAAACTTGACTCGATCCCGACTTGAGTCAATTTTTATTGTATTTATTTTATATTTATTTCAAATTATTGACTCAAGTCGAGATCGAGTCAAATTTTTATTTTGAAATTATTTTATTTTATTTTTTAATTTGACTCAAGTCGGGCTAGAGCATGTAGCAGAAAGAAAGGGGGAGGTGGCGGGGGCGAGCCGGAGCAAAGGGTGGTCGTGGGGGGCCGGTGGGCAATCAGAGGGCTGCGTGGAGGCGATGGCGAGGGGTCTGCCAGATGGGCTGCGGCGTGGGGCGGCGTGGAGGTGGCGGCAGGGGGCGCGGTGTGGAGGCGGCAGTAGGGGGACAACCGGTCAAACAAGGTGGGGGGAGGGGAGGGGGAGGAAGGGGGTGTGGGTGGTGGGGTGGGGTTTATCAGGGTCGTTGGATAAGATCCAACGGCCCTTGTGAGAGCGCATCATAGTCCTCCTATGTATATATATATATATATATATATATATGGTAATTCTACTATGCACTGCAACGTTTTGTAGCGCATAGGCCACGTTTGGATTATGGGCCATTTGATCAAATTCCAACGGCCTACAAGCCACCCTGTGTTTCCACCCCACTTCACCTTTTTTTGGCCCCTGGCCCCGACCCCGGTCCCGCCCACCCACCTCGCCCGCAGTCGCCATCCCCCACTGCGTCGCCGTCGCCATCTCCGGCCATCACCCCCCGGGTGTCGCGCTCCCCCACCGTTTCCCCCCCCCCACCGGATTCTGCCGGCATAGCCATCCCCCTGCGCCTTGCCATCGCCCCCTCCCATCAACGCCCCAGGCATCGCCGTCGGCCCCCGCCGTTTTCACCCCACCTACCTCTATTTTTCAACCGCTCACTTAATTCATCCCCTTGAGTCGAGTCAATATTACAACATAATTTTTTAAAAAAATTCGTAATAAAAATTTGACTCACTCCTGACTCAAGTCAATATTATACAATAAATTTTAAAAAAATTAAAAATAATTTCGTAATAAAAACATGACTCGCTCCTCACTCGATTAGGGTTTCATTACAATTTTTTTAAATTCGTAATAAAAACTAGACTTGCTCCCGACTCAAGCCAATATTACAAAATAATTTTTAAAATAAATTAAAAATAATTTCAAAATAAAAATTTGACTCGCTCCCAAGTAGCGTCCATATTACAAAATAAATTTTAAAAAAACATTTCGTAATAAAAACTTGACTCGCTCCCAACCCGAGTTAATTTTAATTTATTTCGCAATATTGACTCAACTAAAGAACGACTCAAATTTTTATTAAAAAATTATTTTTACATTTTTTTAAAATTTTATTTCATAATATTGACTCAAGTCAGGAGTGAGTCAAGTTTTTATTACGAATTTATTTTATTTTTAAAATTTATTTCGTAATATTGACTCGGGAGCGAGTCTAGTTTTTATTACGAACCGTGTGGGGATGAAAATGACGGGGGGTGGGAGGGGGATGGCGACACCCACGGAGGTGGGCGAAATCTGGTGGGGAGGGAAACAGAGGTTTGGGGGGGGGCGGGGGGTGCCCGGGGGTGATGGCCCCAGACGGCGACGGCGAGGCTGTGGGGGACGGCGGCTGCGGGCGGGGTTGGGGGCGGGGGCGGGGCAGGGCTAGGGCGGTGGGGAGGGGGAAGGAAAAAAAAAGTGAAGGGGGGTGGAAATACAGGGTGGATTGTGGGCCGTTGGATTTTGATCAACGGTCTATAATCCAAACGGTGCCTATGCACTGCAAAATGTTGCAGTGCATAGTAGAATATATATATATATATATATATTTGTATGGAACTTCCTAATTGAGGTACGCTAGTTGGGGCTAGTCCTCCAAAGTCAAAGACAAGCATCCAACTAATCGTCATTGTTCCTACATAATTCATCTTCTCACTTTTCTTCTACACAAGATTAAAATTTTTACCCCTTAAACCCTAAGTGGTATCGAAGTCTAACAAATGGTATCAGATAGAGCTGCTAAATGAGCGAATGAGGCAAGCTCAATTTGTGTTCGAGCTTGGCTCGAGTAACTCGAAGTTCGTTCGAACTCAACTCGAGATCAAACGAGTTATTAACATACATGCTCAAACTCGACTCGAATATCTTTTATACGTTCGAGCTCGACTCGAGCTCAAATATAGTTAAATTGTTTAATTTTGACGAGCTCGAACCCAACTCATTAGTGAATTCGAAACCGGCTCGATTAAAAGTCAAAAGTATCTTACTTAAAAAAATGTAGTCAACATAACTTAAACCTACAACCTCAAACCTTTAACTTCAATACCTACCATCTCCACTATCTCACTTCTATGTTATTATATTGTATATAAATAAATATTACTAGTTACAATTAAACTTATTAATATATATATATATATATATATAAAGACTATATTATTATATTGTTTTATCGAGTCAAGTTTGAGTCGAGTTCAAGCTCAAGTAGTTAAATGTCAAGTTTCGAGTCGAGTCGAGCCAAACCGAACGCTAAATGCTCACGATCTGACTTGCTCAATTAGCAGCCCTACTATCAGACACTAGACATTAGAATGATGATGAACCTTAATTAGTGAAAGAAGTTTGTTATGATATACAAAGCAAGTCAACTTTTAAATTGACAAAATTTCTTTTAAGTCGACAAAATGCAAGCTTTTATAGGAATCTTTGCATATTCTCAAAAAATAAGGGAGAGGAAACTGATAAAGAAAGATAATTAATTTATTTTCAACATCCTTAATTAATTTTTATGACATTACGCTATAATCGAATCTGGGTCTCTTGATAACCGCTTCTTTGATAATACCGATTGAATTAAATCATGACAAACTGTCGATATATGTAGCACCAAAAACAAAAATATATATATTAGTTGTGTATGTTTATAAATTTGTAACTCAAGCATTTTGAGGGGATAAGTTAACCGCATCCAGTTCCACTTGGATTGAGCCGTTACATACAGATGATATTAGTGTCAATATGGAACTATATTAGATGGTAGATTAAACTAAATATAGGGGTGCTCATCAGACGAGTAGAATAGAGTTTTGTTTAACTCAAACTCAACTCGTTTGTTTTCAAGTTTGACTCGAGTTAAAAGTATTTGATGGTTTGAATTTGAATCAAATTTGAGTTACTTTGATTCGTATTTATTAATATCTTTTTTTCATATAATCCAAACTAAAATTAAATTTATCATTAAAATATCTCAAATTTGACATAATTATATATGAAAGATAATTTAATCATACATAAATTTATTTAAATTTGATGTTATATAATGATATTTTATAATTTGGTTATATTTGTATAAAAAAATTAAGATAAATATGGAAAAAAATCTTATTCTTTATTACTTGCAAGCACAAACTCATGCTTAACTCGTTTAATATCAAATTAAGCTTTGAGTTGAGTTTTTCATGTTGAGTATTGAAGTAAATCGAACTCTGAACAACCTTATAAAGGTAGACTTAACTCATGGGCCAAAGAAGGAAATTTAAGGATAAAATTTTCGAAGGTCATAAAATTGAGTAATTATTAGGAATGTAATTTAGGGGTGCAGTGCACATGAAGAGGGCTTTCTTCTCCCATTTCACACTCATTTTTTCTCCATTTTTCTTCTATTACCCTCCTTTTTCATGTGTCCCCGTGTACTTGTTAAATGGCGTTCCTAATATTGGTGCATCAAATTAATCTCACATCCGATATAAAATATCTTGTGAGATAAAATCCAATATATTATTGAGGTTGTGGTTATAAAATCTTGAACTAGGGTAAAGAGTTTGAAGATATGACTTAGACTTGTGAGGTTGCACTTAGGCCAAGATTAAAACTCATCTAACTAACAATTCTTGTAAATTAATAAATGTTCTCCCATTTGTATGCTTCAAATATGCTTTGGAAAATTAAACGCAAAATCTTAAGATATATATTCGACATTTTCGAAAATTGTGATGTTGATGTGTCAATTTGGACTTCATTAATTCATGATGTGTCTCATATTCAAAGGTTACAAGTAAAAATAGCATTCAACAATCATCGTACAATTAGAAGTTCTTTCATTTATTTCCTCAAAATTTGTATGATTTGAATTCATTTTCATAACATCCGAGGTCTAGCATGAACATTTTTGTACCAAAATAACAACAATACTTTTCGAATATTTAATTAGATAATTACGAAATTCACATGCGTACTCGACGTGTAAGGTAGCCTGCTCATCTTCGGCCTTTCGACGTTCCCGATAATAGTAATGCATTAAAGACAAATAGATATAGCTAGAGAACTCCATCTTGTCACTAGCAAGCAAGCACTTACCGAAAGAAAAGAGAGATGCTTCTGGTTGCACAAAGCCAATTGAGTTGTAGAAGATTAGCCTTGAACTTTTGAAGGACAGCAATGACCACGGTGTTCCACTGCAAGGACAAGGAAGCATGCATGATTGTGGTAAAAGATACCCAAAACTTTTCTAGGACCGAGGCATATGATGACAATGCTCAATTTTTAGACCAGAATACTCGTACCCAAATCAGTTATAAACGACCAGGGACTCGCTGCTCTTGATCGTTAACTTTAGACTCATTTATCATCCCCATAGAGTGATGATGATGATGCATGCTATCACAATGTCACTATCTCTGTGCATATGTATATATGCTACTTTGAATATAGTACAAAGATTGTCAATAAATCCGTTTCTTATCTTGTCTCCAGTTTCCGCATCATGATTGAGTGTTCATATTCTTACAAACTTCGAAGAACCCGGTAAAGGATTGCATGTTGGAACCAGTGCAGTATTGCTTGTCATTTGCAAAACTGAAAACAAGCAGATGAGGAAGAATCAAAGAAACGTCTTGGCAGTTAATTCTCATGATTCTTCCATGTACATGATAACAATATCTTGCAACTTTCAATAATAACTTGAGTAAATTGAAATGGGTATTTGTTAAAGGTATGGAATATTTTCATCATAACACATTGTGTTTCTCCTATGCATCAGATAAATGGACAAAGTAACTAAGTAACAAGATCAAACTACAGAGAGAAGGAGCTAACCTGCATTGTTTGCTTTAGCAGCAAAGAATCTTCCATCCACGTGAAATGTCACTAACAGTTGGTAATATATAAGTACATGGGTCCGCATCCCCATTGAAGGGGAATTCAAATCCTCACTTTGATACTCTACTCAACTATATATGAATATATGTGTATAATAATATATAAGAATATATATCCTTCTGTGGCTGTTCTCTCCTCATTCACTTTTTCTTTACAAAAGAATATGAATAGAAAAAGACAGTACATTAGGAAATATAGCTCGCTCTGTTCAAAAGTTGTAGGCATCCTCCTCTCCTTTCCCCTTGATCCTTGCATAAGCAAGTGTGGAAGGGTAAGGGAAGCTGAGGAATAATGGGATGATGAATAACGTTGACATGGGTCATCTTAGATTGTGTGGTGGGTAGAAAAAGAAACCTCAGCATGCACTTAGTGTTTTCTCTTTCTACGTTATTTGTCAATCTCTATTGGTATACGTTTCGAGGCGATTTCTTCACGAGAAGAACGAGGAAAAATAACAGAAGAAGAACATATATATGTAAGATTTACGATTAGGTTTAGCACTTTACTATATTTTTTAGTCAAATTATAATTTCATTATCAAGCCCTCATAAATTATGATCCTTCTACTTCAAAACATCATAATTTTTTCCTTTATCATCAGATTAAAGATATTTAAATCTATTCATAAGATCTAATAAATTAATTTCACATGTATTACTTATTGATTAAGATTCGGTATGCTTATACATCCTCTACTTTCTTTGGATGTTATGAGCATGTGAAAGCTCCATGGGAGCCTGAATGCCTGTTCTTGAACTCCAGCTGAAAATTGTTAGCACATATATTAATTTGTTTCAAGCTAGATCCATTTATAATTAAAGTCAACCTTATTTTTTAAAAAATTAATTATATTCAAGGGCTATGTACATTACATGCAAATCAGAAATGACAAACAATATTACTTATTGAACAAATTGAACAGCCTCAGCACGAAGAAAGTTAAGATATATATATATATAGAATATATTAATAAATTTTTTGATGAATTTTTTTTTGTGTTCAGTACTCATAATGATAAAATGCATCTTTTTTTTGTTTCTTTCTATTTATTCACTACAAGAAAACTAGGTGCGCATCAGGACAAATCAGTCGCTTATATGAAGAAAATTCAGAAAAAAAGTTCCTGACGATGTTTTTTTGACAAATCTAGAGCATCAATGATAAATTTGCTGCCACGAATGTCCTGTTTTCTTGTAGTGACTCATCAAAATTATGTAAATATCAACAATTATTATAGTACATTTGTAGACCCAAGTTAAGTCAATATATATATGTTCATAGAAAACAATAATTTTGCATAATAAGAACAAAAAGAGAACACAGAATAAATCGAGATAAATTCTATAAGAACTTCTACGACAAAATGAGTCTTTAATCTTTTTTCTAAAAAACTATTAATGTATGGAATCTTCTTATATCATCGATCTTCAATATGTCAATCAACTTTGCGAAGGTAGCTGCTGATTGTGATACACGAGCAATATAATTTTTAATTAGATTGGATTTTTAGTAATTAGCAAGAGATATTTTTAATTTCTTATCAATTTCAATTTTGTGATAGTAAGCAATCATGTAATTTTGTTTGGAAAAAGAAATTAACCATGTAATTTTTTTCCCAAAGCATCAAATTGTCCCTTGGAGTGGTATAGAAGAGGTATCTAGAAAGAATGATTGGCTACCACAGGACAGTGGTGGATTTTTCTTTTCATGCAGAAGAATCAAAAGACAACAAGTGACAAGGGTGGGGTTGCGTGACTAAGACCTTCCCCACTCCCAATTACCTTTCCTTTCCCTAACCCCCTTCCCCATTCATGTATGCCTCCATTAGTCCATCTCTTGGATTTAGACCATGGCCTCATCTCCAGCAGTCCACACTGTCCTTTACCCAGTTTGATTATCTTTTCCATCTCCACTTTGCATGCAACACAGTAGAGGAGGGCATCCACTCATCTAATTAAGAAGCTTACAAGCGAAGGAACTCCAAGGCTAAGGCAAAAAGAAAGGGAAAGAGAGGAGAATTAGCCACCCAGAGTGGTACTCTCCCCTTTTTTGATATCCATCTTCTCCAATCTCTTTCGGCTTCTCTCTTTCTGGTTCCCATTACATGTGATTCTCCACCATCTTCAAAGCCCACCATACTTTCCCAGCCAAAAGCAGAAAGAAAATCGCCATGGTTTTTACATCTATTCCACTCTATCTAGATCCACCACTACTTAACTGGCAGCAGGTATTCTTCTTTGATCTTTATTTTTATTTTTGTTTTTGTTGCTTGCCCTTATCTTCCTTTTCCTCAAAAAGAAGCAAATTAAAGGAAAGATATCCCACCTTTTATCAAGAATTTTCCTGAATATACTTAATGGGAATTAGCAGATTTGTTTCTTCCATTCTGCTTCACATCAAATTACACTTCTGCAGCAAAATAACCAGCTAGGAGATGGAAATCCGCAGCTTCAACAACATCATCAACAACCAACAGAACAACGACAGTCAATACAACAACCACTACCACCACCAGCTCCAGCTGCATCCTCGATCCGGCCGGGCTCCATGGCAGATCGAGCCCGGGTAGCGAAGATTCCACAACCAGAGGCGGCCTTGAAATGCCCAAGGTGTGATTCCAACAACACCAAGTTCTGCTACTTCAACAACTACAGCCTCTCCCAGCCCCGCCACTTCTGCAAGACCTGCCGCCGGTACTGGACCAGGGGCGGAGCAATGAGGAACGTTCCGGTCGGCGGTGGTTGCCGGAGAAACAAAAGAAGCAAGGGCAGCAGCTCCGCCAAGTCGCCGGCGAGTTCTTCGGGCCAACGTTCTTCTACTACTCCGGTAGAAGCTGGATCAACTGGCCAGCTCCCACCTCAACCACAACTACATCTACCTTTCATGGCCGGCGGCCTACACCATCTGAGTGATCAGTATAGTTCTGCTCACCATGATCATGTTGGTCTGAGCTATGGAGGAATCCAAGCAGCTGGTGGGGTAACAGATAATAATATGGAGTTCCATATGGGACCAGGTCCAAGCACTGGGTCAGTTGGATCAATTGATCAGCAATGGAGATTACCGCCACAAACTCAGCAGTTCCCATTTCTTGCAGGGTTGGAGGCACCTCATTCCGTGTACCCATTTGAAGGAGAGGCTGCTAATGCTGATCAGATGAACATGGGAGGGAGAGCACCAAGTTCAAGTGGTTTGATAACTCAGATGGCACCCGTGAAGATGGAGGATAGTCATGTTGGCTTGAATATGCATAGGAACTTTTTGTGTCTTCCTGGGCAGGATCAATATTGGGGTGGTGGCAGTGCATGGAGTGCTACAGATCTCACTGGTTTCTCATCTTCTTCAACCAGCCACATGCTATAGAACTGATCAGACGACAAAAGTACTCACCTTGTCATTACTTCGTGGCTTCATTTTACCATAGCTTCCAACTATGGGACATGTTGACGTTAGGCGAGTTACAAATCTTCAAGGCTGCATAGCAATGAAATATACATGAAGGATGGATCCAGACCTCAATCAGTACTGGGATGTATTGACGAAGAAAACACTGATGATGATATCTATCACTATATTGTAGGCAAGCTTCTCGGTTTTAATGCTTTCTATGATGTTTTGTTGGTCTTTTATTTTTGATAGTGTGCTCATGAAAATAGCTAGGAGTGCGAGGTGTGTGCTATTTGATATATTACTGTTTGAAGGAGTACATGCTGTGGTAAATGACCAAGAAAAATGTACGTAGTACGTGTGTACGTAGTATTTGCATGTTTTTCTTGTTATAGTTTTTCTATGTCAGTTTTCTCTAGTGCATAGTACTCATATCGTGATGATTGATCATAAGCATTTGGGAATTCGGAAGTGTGGTTAGTCTTTCAAAGTGATCACAAAAGATGTTAGCTAGCTAGCTTAGGAGTCACTTTAAACCATATTTTCAAAATGTTGTAGGATATTTATAAATTGAAACTTCATATATTCTCAAGTACAATGTTGATTCTTAACTATGATCTGATTATGATCACAGAGCATGCCTGCATGCACATTGGTTTTCATATTAAATTAATAGGTGAACTTATACATGTCTATATGTTTTCATCAAATAGTAGACGAGGAGAACTGAGTTTTTAGAACAGCAAAAGCCAAAAATTGTTACAAATTTCCCTGTAAAGCCCCGAAAATAAAATAGCAAGACTACGTCCCAGCTTGCATATCGTCAATTCATTCTCCAGCTTATTCACTTACAATAGGTCTCACCGATTTAGCTTCTTACGAGTTGTAATGTTTTATTTGTTACCCACTCGATAGCTAAATATTTTACCTTTTTTAAAATACATTCTTAATCTATAGAATGACCATTAGCTAAAACATGTTAGCTAGCTTTGTAGTCACTTTAAATCATATATTTTTAAAATGTTATACGCTATTTATAAATTAAACCTTCAAATATTCTCCACAATCTTGATTCTAAACTATCTGACTATGATGATCAGAGAGGGTGCTATGCACATTGGTTTTCATATTTAATAAGTAGACTAATTAATTATGCGGCCTAGACAAGGAGAAAAAGGAGTTTTCAGAACAGCAAAAGGAAAATTTTCACTTCTTCCCCATTAAATTAGTATATTAAAGCATTAAAGCTAGTAAGACAATATCCAATTAGTATGTTATGAACTCAATCTCTAACCTTTTCACTTACAATTAGCCCTCAAAGATTTAGTTCCTAAGGAGTTGTAATTTTATTTGTAGTGGAGATGATTCAGAAAGATAAAACTTAAAAGATTACAAGCTGAGGATTGGCTAAATTGTTGTACTTTTATAAACGGCTCCTCCGAAGAAGGCACAAACATTTTTCAGTAGCTTTTCTTGAATATATGTAGACAATAATATGTTCCAAATAATGTCTTTCCTGCATGGCATTCAATTTTTAGAAGCTCATTTAAAAGCATGGTAATTACATAATATATATCAGGCCAACCAATTATATTCATTAACTAGCTAGTTTTTGCCAAGCTACGTTTATAAACTTACTCACATGTGGATTAATGCAAACTTTTTGGCTAAACACCGTTAATGGTTTATTCATGAACCACCCTCTCCTTTCTCGATAAGTGGTCCATTTCCCTTTACTGATCACTAAATTTGTGAAAGAGAGAGCTTCAGTCTGGGATATATATATATATATATATATATATATATATATATAATTAACTAAATAAATTCATACTAAACATGTGTTGAAATTAAAGTTCAATAGATAGAAGTTTTCAGGGGGGTTTTCCAGTCAGGCATATGCGTGTCACCACAGTGGCAGCTGCAGCAAAGCTGTTCGAATTGTTATTAATTGGAAAGTGGCACCTTCCCTCTTGAGATCAAATGCATGCAAGTAAAACGATAAATACAAATTTGGCATATTATTGGTTTAGAGATAGTTTAAAATTTTGAAACTTGTACTCGATTTGAAGTCAAATTCCAAGCAATTCGGAGTTGTTTATGCTACTTTTTAATTAAGTAAAGAAATATTACTTGAAACTATTACTCTTTTGACACTTATAATTTATAAATAGATGATTTTAAGATATTGATAGCCAAATTTAAAAAAGTATAAATGATTTTTATTTCTTAACTCAACCTAAAGGAGTCGGTGATAAAATCTATCACTGGTCATCCATAAAATTTGACTCAAAAACTATAAAGTAGACTCAATGCCAGAAAGTTTTTAAGTGAAAATATTTTAAAAATATGGTTTGACGAAGTCAAGTTATAGCACATATGAATATAATAAATTTTTTTGATATATATATATATATATACATATTTAATATCTACGAAGTTAATCACGTCGATGCCAGACATTCCATGCAAGCACATCTGATACTTAACCGTGAATCAATTCTTTGTCTGTTCGGTTGATTATTATGAGCATCAGAAGAACCATGACTTTAGTCCGTCTGGGAGGGGGCAAAAAAAGGGCGCATGCATGCTGTCCGATTTGTGAGATAACGACCTTTTGCTACTACCGAGGACATTTGGACAGAATAAAGTAAGACACCAATAAAGCAAGTCTGAGGTGTTGTTTGTATCTGTTAAGTGATACTGTCTCTGCACCCATTTCACTCTACCCAGCAAATTAAAGGAGGAAGGAGGAAGTAAAACATATACGAACAACAATCCTTTGGTAGGTCTCCAAGAAGAAGGACCAAATATGAAGCTATATATAAAGAGACGGGTACTCTTGAATATGCTATGACAAAGCATGATAATGTAGCAGAACTGTACCAAAGGCAAACTACCTAGCGAGGATCTGCTAGAAATTCCATGCAAAGGCAAACCACTTGATATCTTGATCCGCCATTCCGTTCCACATAGGCGTGTCTTGTTTTATTTGCTTGATCATGTGAGATGTCTTTCTCTTAGTTGCAAGTAACGGTAACACTTGATGATCGCCATCGTCTTTTTTTGCTGGATGATCACTTAGTTATAATGTTAAACCTTATTTTGTGGCCAAAATTAAATTACCGGATTAACTTTATTTTATTACTTTCTGTATCGCAACTATACTATATATTGGCTCTCTATTGACAAAAAACCTGATTAAGTCTCCTTAAGTAATAAAAGCTACTAAATTAAACATTATATATCAACTTTCTAGAGGAATAAAAAGAAAAAGAAAAAAAGCTCACATTATAAAAAATATGGACATGTGGGCAAAAAATTAATTGGACAAAGCCTTTGCCCGCATTAAAAAAGTAAGTAATAACATGGATTTTTGTGATGTGGAGATGGAATACTTTGTGGGATGTTGGACAAATATTTTAGGATCTTATACTAGTAGGTATCCGATATAAGAGTAATTTTTATTGATTTTATCTTAGTAAATATTGGATGTGAGACTAATTATTTTTGAAATCTCATCTAGTACTTTAAAAGATTCTAATTTTGACCCATCTAATATAATCCCAAGTTAATTCCGATACTTTTTGTAACAACCCATCTTAAGTACAAACTAATAAATCTAAATTATTCCTTCAAATTGGTAATTTAAATTAAATTAAAGATTTATAAACATAACCCAACTAATTAATAAAAACGATCTTGGTGTATTCTTTATTTTATGGCCATAGGTAATTAATTTAAATTTCTTTGACTTAGCTAAAGTATAATGACCATAGGTGTGTTCTTTATTTTATAACCATAGGTATTGGTGTTTATACCAAGGCAAACTATCACTTTAATTTTATTTGATCTATCGAAGATGTTTATGAATTAGATTTCATCCTTATTGCACAACTATTTGAGTAACCTGATTTAAGACAAACAGATTATTAGGAATTATTAAACTTGATACATAATACATAAAAACAACATACAAATCACAATAAAATACCAACAATATGATGAAATTTCGGGCCTCATACTACAGAAAAACAGTTAAAATGTTAGATGAGAACCGAAGTACATTGCCCCATGCATAGGGAAAAAGAAGAACAAAAGTTTATCAAGATGACGATAAGAGGAGGAAGGAGAGAGGGGATGGCAACTTGTTAAGGGGGAGGAGAGAGTGGGGGGATCTGCTGGACGTCAATCTGCGGGTTGTCCTCTTATTTTCTACTACTAGGGCTCGGTGAGTTGCACCCTTAATAATCCGTATCACGAACCCCCACTGATCTAGTTGGGCTACGCCTTTAGCTTACAACCAATAATTTATTTATTTAATAAAGGGGGCATGGTTGCACCATGACCATACCCACATGATCAAAGCATCAATCACCGCGTTGCACGATAGCCAAGAGTGTTTAAAGCTAGGATTCCCGGCTAGGGTTGGAAGACAGGCTAGGTGCCACCGGAACTTGAGAGTTGAGCTTGGATAGACAATGGATTAATGCGAAGGTGTGGTGGGTTATTGGATAGGGGTCTCTTGGGGAGTAGGGCTATGTGTGGTCATGGTGGAGTGAAGAGTTCATGATTTGAAAAAGTAAATGGCTGCAAACCCCTTCTTGTTGCATAGATATAAAGAGGCAAGGGAGGGGGAGATGACTGTACGCCTCACCACTATTTCACCAGTAAAAAATAGCCAATTGCCGCAACTCATAGCCGTTGTAATTAGCAATTCTCATGGCAATTAATTTTTGCCACGGGAAATTGCCTGGCAGCAGCGGTTGTGGCATGGCAAATTCATATATTGCCACCGCTATATATTGCTACAATTGGAACTACAAGTTAGCCACGAGACGTCATGGTTAAATTTAAGCCACGTGGAAAATTTAACAAAAAAATTTCCTCACCGTTGCCAGCTCAATGACAGCTGCAGGTGGGCAGTGTGGTGGTAGCATGGCCAAGATAAAGGCACAAACAGTGGCTGGGCGATACCGGGGTAGAGGCGGACAGGGTGGTTGCGAGGTTGGGATGGGGGCTAATGCGGTAATTCAAGCTGTGGTGGGACGGGGATGGTGGCAGAGGTGATCAGAGGCAGTGGGCGGAGGCGGTTGGAGCAATGGCAAGGTGGTGGCTGGGCTAGGCCAGAGACAGAGATCGGAGCAGTGGTATGACAGTGGCGAGGTCAAACTAGGCGGTGATGGGGCAACTACCATGTCTATGGCCAGCGCCGCTGGCACCACATGTGGTCTAAGGCCGAGTGTCAATCTTATTGGGCTATGCCCCTTTGAATGGCCATGATGCCCTTTTGTTTTTATAAAAATGGGTGAGAAAATTCCTGCCAAACACTTGCTTTGGTTTTTTATTTTTAAAATAAATGTGCAACTGCCACAGCTGTGCAGTGGCTAATCCATAATTTTTTTAATTTTGGAGTGGCAAATCGGTGGGTAAATTGCTTTAACTGTGGCGTGGAAAAAAATTAATAAAAATTATTGCCACGAATTTGCCACGGTGTTACAGTGGTTAAAAAAAGTTACTGCCATAGTTTGGGATCCCGTGGCTTTATTCGTTGGCACAGTAGTGGCTAATTTGCCACGGTAAAGCATCTGGCAAAATTTAGCCATGGCTGAAACCTGTTTTTCTACTAGTGTCTCTCTTCATGAGGCCCAATTTCTTATTTTTTCTGTTTTTCTTTGTTTCTTCGTTGGTTGAAATTTCTCCTCCCTCTTTCTTGGTTGGACTCTTGCACCTTGCATCTGTATTCTTCTTCTCCTCCGCTCTCAGATATTATGTTAGATAATTACACTAGATCATGGCATGCATCTTCGTGGCTAGTTGCCAAATTGATCTTTTATAGTTGATGTGTTTCATGTTTTCCATCACAAAGCTTATTACTTTGTTATATTAACATGACTGATATAATTATTATGAACTCATCATTAATATAAATACCATTTATTATATGTTTAATCAAATGTGATGTAAAGATTAGTATTAATAAATATCTAAAATGCGCAAATTATGACATATTTTTGTCTGTGAAATTTGTGTTAATATACGTATTTCTATGTCTTCTTTCTTCAATTTCATGTATTTTTATTCAATTTGTGGATGTTGAAGTAGTTGCGTTTAGATCACTTGCAGTTTTGATTGGTTGATCTCTTTAGCTAAACAGGATGTCCGGAAACTATTGGATTTGTGAAAGTTGAATACTATGTTGTGACTCTTTTTGTTTCGAGGTATGTTTGATTCAGCTAAATTATATTTTTTAATTACTTGCACATATGCATTTGTAGCAACAAAGCATAAAGAGATGTTGTATTGGCGCATTTAGAACAGAGAGTTAAATGGATCTTGCAATGAGTTTGTAGAAGCTTTTTTGTGCATAACACATTGTGTGGTTTTCTAGATGGTCACATTTTATTTTTAGTTGATTTAGATCTCGGCATGTTTATTCATGTTTATTTTTTAAATATAAAGCTAATCCTAATAAAATCAAGTTTCTTGATCCTAAAATAAATGTATTCATTTTGTAAAACCTGGGCATTTCACTTTATGGTTTTAGTTTTTATTCGGACGCAATGTGGATCAAGTTACATGCTGGCCTTTTTGTCACATGCTTATGTATGATATATATGTATGAGCTATGACCTTATTCTTCCCTCGTGCTTGGCGCCGCTCGGCTGTACATTATGCCATCCTGGCTTTTGTTATTGATTTTTATTTGAGTCAAGTATATTTAGGTCAAGGATTGTGTCCCTCAGGACTCTAGGGTGTTTTCTGCATGTTTGGACCCTTTTCTGATGATCCTAGCCCCTGTGGTTTTTGTAGTCACGTCGATCCCCTTAGAGTAGAAACCCTAAGTGAGCACAACTCTGTACGACGCCCTTGCATTAGCAATTTTAGAGTTAAGGTATTGGGTAAGGGTGCAATAGTGTTCGCACAATGCTCTTGAGCCTAAATTCGAATTTCCCTCCCTTTTTCGCCAGCGTAAAAGCGTTGTGCTAGCGCCCTTGCACCCAGAGTTGATGCGGTTGTTGCGTGTGGTTTGGTTCAGCAAGTCGCATGCCCGAGTTTCTCGGTTGTCTGTAGTCCGACTTGCAAAGGCCAACACAAAGGCACTAGGAGGGCTCCCTTATGCTGGAGCTGTTTCCCTTTTCTATAAAAGGTCCCCTTCTTCCTCACTTTCTACACTTTGCTCTCCTTTCCTCTGACTCTCGCCTTGGTGTTTGGCTGCTCCTCTTCACTAGACCTTATCCACCTCCTTAGCCTCTCCAAGCTTGGCCAAGACCCTAGAGTTGAAGGTCTTGGGGTAGGAAGCCCTAAGAGACCTCCCATAGGAACCGTTTGAGGTAAAGACCCTAGCTTTTGCCTTTTGTGTGATCCCTCAACTTAGTCCTACATTTAGTTTTAGTCGGGTAAGATCTTGTTTATAAGTGAGAATGAACTATAGATCTTCAATTTCAGTTAACCGCTTTTGAAGAGTTGAGTTAGGCGCATTATGTTGCACTTTGGGCAGGGTCGTTATAACTGGGTATCAGAGCAACCTGGTTCCATGTCAGATGATAGACTGGATTAAGGATGTTGGCTAAGGTATTGGTCACGGCTAAAGAAGTCACTTGGGCTAGGGTAAGCAACGGGCCAAGTGTAAGAATATAGAGGACGAAATTTTCTAAAGTTGGTGGATTATGAGATCCCTTAACTTAGTCTCACATCTAATACTTACTGAGGTAAGATCCTGTTAATAAGTAAGAATGAACTATAGATCTTTAACTTCAGTTAACCACTTTTGAAGAGATGACTTAGGCCCATTATATTGCACTTGGGGCACGGTTATTACACCTCTCCTGTGCTTTGTTGTGCAGTGTTTGTTTATATATGGATGACTGGGTATTTTTGTAATATTTGTGGCATATAGATATGCTTGTTAGAAGTGTGCAGGCTATGGAATCATACTATTTTTATGCGTAGAAAAATAGTTATGTATTTTTTAATATTGTATGGTCATTTGGTTGCACTGTGTTGGTAGAAAATGCATATCTCTCACTACATATGGTATCTTTGCAAGATCTAGGTCTTGTTATGTTCTTAAGAACTAGTTATACAAGTTAACGAAGCATGCAACATTTTTATTAGCATGTATGAGCCTGTGTGGGAGGCAAAATTGGCAAAAGGTGGCAACTATGCTGTTTCAAGTAGTCTACTTGCCAAATTTTCCAATTTGTTAACCATGTTTTAGGTTATATTTGGATGCAATATTTTGCATATTTGTAGTTTATGATGTTAGATAGTTCTTGTTAAACCACCATACTAAAATGACCTCATTAAGGGCTTGAACAAAACCCCTAAGTGTATTGTGTGTATGTTGTGCTGTATGTATACTATGCCATGATTTGAGATTTTGTTCCACATTGAGCTAATTAGAATATGTTAATAAAATCTAAAAGAATTATGGTTGGACTCACTAAATGTCTACTAGAAAATTGTAAATTTTAGTATTAATTAAAAATATTTTAGGTGGTTAGCTAATCTTGTTTTTTAGAGTGCACAAAAATATATGGTGAAACCTTCTTTAACTTTGGATGTAAAATCCAAAACCCTATACAATTGATAATGAAATTTCTCCCACATGTTAGGTTGTGTTCCCATAACACCATATTAAAATTTGAGATCCATTACCTCACTAGATCATGTGTTATTATTTTCTCAATCCCATAAGGTCCATCTTGCTCTATAAATGCCTTGGTTGACACCTCTCCATCCCGAGTCCACTCAGGCCCAAATCCTTCGATTTTGACTTGACCGTTTACACAAGTTAAGCGCACAGTGTTGGCTAACTCCACTCAATTACCCAAACCCCATTTGAAGTCTCCAAGCCGATGATCAAAACTTAGCCAAATTGGTGCACGGCCTAAGAACATTGTTCCTAGCACCTTGTTTACCATGTTGGCCCATGGATCGGCACTTGGTAATTTTTGTTTGAATCCTTAGAGTGTCAGGGGCCAATGGTTCAACTTTTAGCGAATTTAGATACCATTTGGCATATCCAAAAAATATTCTGGTTAAGTCCATTCGATTAAAACCATGGTCTAAGACTTGCATTAAGAATGTAAGTTAATTAGGTGTATTATGTGTTGTGCATGTGCTAAGACATTGTCTCAATGTTCTTGCCGATGTAATCCGAGTCTAATTTGAGTTCTATATCCTTGTTAGGTAACACAAAGTGAGCTTGCCAAGTTAGGACAAGGGGCTTAACTAATTCAGGTCCATATGACTCTTTTACTTTGCCTCTATTTGGCTCCTTCACTATCCAGTTTAATTATGTTTTAGACATAGGACGACATCAGCAACATTTTATCATATCCTTCCAATGTCATGCTATTTAGCCAAGTTTTCTACAAATTTAGCAAAACTATAGGGATGAGATCCCCTATTGGTTTTCAAATTAGAGATCCATAAATGTATTATGTAAGCCACTTCCTAAGCCTATTATATAAGTGTGCACAAATTTATGGATTTTACGAATAAGAGAGTGAGTTGTATGGGTTGTATAAATTACACTAATACACCTTTACATCCTAAAGTAGTGCCATGTATATAGGTTATACATATACATTATATTTTTGTAAATTGTGGCACTAACCTAACTGTTCCAAGTCACCTGATTACTTTGGTAGATGGTATATGGAGAATGTGAAGTCATAAGCTTCTAACATGATTATGATTTTTCCGTGCATGCGTGCTAACCTATGTTATAAGTTATCTTTGATACCAGCCCATGAGGCTTTCTGAAGTGTTATAAAGTTTCGTGGGTGTTAAGAGACCCATCTACCAATATTGCTATATCAATAGTTATTTTCAGACTGGTATAGGTGCACGGATCGAAAGGCTCATGGTGAGGAATGGTACCACATGTATGACTTGTTGTATATCTGACTTATGTTTTTAGAGGATTTGTTATTTTGAGATTCATGTATTATCAAGATTTATAGGTGTATGTGTTGTGTTATGATTTGGGCCAGTGCCCTAAACTTGGTTATGACACATGTGGATGTGTTAAGGGTGATTGTGTATACCTTAGTATTATTTAATTGTTATTATTATTATTATTATTATTATTATGCAAGGTATTAACTTTGGGGCACTCTAATAGTCCTATGCAGGGTTCGTAAACCCTAACATCCCTCAATGTGACGAGGAGCATACTAGGTACACTAAATATATTTAGCAGCAACTATGTTTGAGTGATAGAGTAATGTAGACTGGAGGAGTACATGGTTCACATGGCTTGAAGGGTCCACATGAAGACAAAGTGCTCCGGTATGATGCCCTGTTTCTTGTTGATGCCTCTATGTTTGTGTTAAATTTTTCGTTCATGGGTATGTGGAACAGGTAACTACGATCCCTGTGTTACGCAAGTTAAGTTTAACATCATCAAAAAAATAAGTATTCCTAACTTCAAGGTTGTAATATCATGTACGCACACTCTCTCAAGCTCAGCTTGTTAGCTGCATTGGGGATTAGCTCGGAGTGATCATCTTCATTTTGTAAAGTCGCACTCTTAGTTGCAGGGGATGCGCTGCTTCTCTCGTGGCTCAGAGTGCTCATACTAGGAGCTCCCTTATATGTCGAAGAGCCTTCCTATGGTAGTATGATTTAGTTTGCATTGTACGAAAATTCAGTAAGGTGTCAATTTTAAGCCTGCTTGAGGGTTGATATCAGCTTCTATAATGTTTGCACGGGGTAATCCAATGAATAACTTTCTGAATTATAACATTGTACTTCAATCCACTCCAAGACCCAAAAATTGGGTGTTATAATTTGGTATCATAGCCGACTTCTTAGATAGACTATTAAAACAGTTGACCTTTAGAATGCGCAATATATGTATGTGCATGCTTTATGTCATGATTATTGTGCTGATGTATGCTATGTTATTATGGTGTGTTTACATTATAATTATGTTACGTTATGGCACCCCCCATGAGCCGATCCACAACATACCTATTAGGTATATTTTCTATGTTTGCTTTTGCCCAGCCTTTCTTTCAATATGTTGTTTGTGCTAGACCCTCAACTTTTCAGACCGGTAGTAGTCAGTTGAGCAAAGTAGTTGAGATGGCTAATAGACCGTACAGAGGCAGGCCACTACTCAGACACATTGTATCACCGGCACCAACACATGTCATGAAATCCCCTTGTCTTGCACGTGACATGGTGAAGGACTCACGCATAGAGGTTTTTAGGATTTTGCATGATGAGTTAGGCTCTTCGGGAGGAGTAGTAGCCAGTACGTGAGGTCAAGCAACAGTTACAATAGGTTCTAAGCAACTTTTGGATATAGTCCACAACATGGTAGAAGCATTGGCAAGACTAGAGAGGAGACTAACAGAGGTGAAGACCACTGTTGAGACCTCTTAGCCAGAGAGAGTACCACCATCATGAGCATTGAGAGCAGAGTTCCCGCATGTCTAGACAACTCTACCTTCAATAGGGATGTATGACATGCCACCACTTGATATGCCAGCGAGAGTATCATTTCCAAGACCAGGTGGCAATGAGCAGGTAGAGACCACTCGATTGAGGTAGTTTACGGTTGGCGAGGGATCAGCTACCCAGGGTCTCGATCGCCATGTCAAAAAGAGATGAGATGTCAAACATTTTTTAAAAGAGGGTGGACGGTTGCTTTACGAGAGCAAAGACTCCAAGCTTGCTCTAGACTAGATAGACATGACAAGAGGAGTACTGGCACACATGGGATACCAATCAGATTTGTGGGTGTCGATAGCACTATAACCATGTAGAGTTAGGGCAAAATATGGTGGGAGTCAGCCCATGTTGCTTTCCTTTGGAACAAAACCTTAGAGTAGATATCGTGGGACGAGTTCACAAATGTGCTCTACGACCAGTACTTCTTTACGACAGTGAGGATGAAGAAGAAGATGGTGTTTCTATCCTTGAGGTAGCATGAGGGGATACTTGTGACAGAGTACCATCCTCAACTCCTCATGCTGGAGATGTTTGCACCTAGCAGTTTCTCCAATGAGAGGGTATGGGCAGCGTAGTTTGCTTTAGGACTGAGGATCGATATCAAATTTATTGTAGCTATAGTTGCATACAGAACCTTGCAGAGTTGTCATGAGGGCACTTAAGTGTGAGCATGCCCAGGAGTCACACCACCAGACGGAGGCACTGGTTAGTCCGGCCAGCAAAGCAAGAGACAATGGGGCCAGGAATATCAGGGACCCCAGTAATAAAGGAGGCGGATCGAAGAGGGATTGACAGTGTATGTCATCAATGGTCAATATATACAGAGGTTTCCTAGTAGTCCTAGACATTCCAGACTGAGGCTTATAAAGTAGTGGACTACATGGAGGACTCGATGTGCTCTTGCCTATGTGCCTACACTGTCAGTGGAGGCATAATAGTGTTTGCCCGAGGATCATTGCTGCCTACTTCACTTGTGGCGAGTTAGGGCATCATGCAGCCATATATCCTACGCAGCCACAACAGCCCCCACATGAGCTACAGTATCTACCACCACCACAGTAATATAGAGGACCCCAACCACAATAGAGGGATTTATCTGCACTGCCCCTGTGACTACTCCAATATATACCACCAGCCCATCTTCATGTGCAACACAGATAGTTTGGCTAGCAGGTCTGGTGAGGATATTAGAGGTAGATAGGCTTAGCAGCAGTGGACATGGTGCCATTATAGAGGGATGATATCAAATAGGCAGTTGGTCCTATAGCTGATCAAATACAAACTTCAAGACCGGAGGAATATAGCAGGATGTATACAACCACAATAGAGGAGGTAGTGCAAGATGCCACTGTCATTACAAGTATACTTCTTAACCACTAAGTACCCGTAGTGGTATTGTTTTATTTGAGTAGTACACACAATTTCCTAGTCAAAAGCCTTCATAGATAAGATTGTCTTGACGGTAGGTGACTTGGGACATGACTTAGTGGTGTTGAACCCAGCTGGTGCCACTCTCACCATTGGAGTGTATGTGAGAGGTATCCCTATTTTTTTAGCGTTGTACGTTGTCAACGAATTTTGTAATTTTACTGATGAAGCAGTTTGACGCCTTCTTCGGCATGGATTGAATGACGAGGAACAGAGCACTGATCGACTGCAAGAAGAAGAAGATTCAACTTCAACTCAATAGCCATGAGAGAGTGATGTTTCAGGGTAGAGGTAGATGTAGCTAAGACAACTTCACTGCCTTTTAGAGAGCCCAATAGTTGATAGTGAGAGGATGCTAGGCCTTTCTTTGGCATGGATTGAATGACGAGGCACAAAGCACTAATCGACTGCAAGAAGAAGAAGATTCAACTTCAACTTGATAGCCATGAGAGAGTGATGTTTCAGGGTAGAGGCAGAGGTAGCTAAGACTACTTCACTGCCATTTAGAGAGCCCAGTAGTTGATAGTGAGAGGATGGTAGGCCTTTCTTGCCCGCATCGTGGCCACCAAGGAGCAGCCAACGCTGATTCTGTCAGACTTGTTGTCTGGTGGAGATGATAAGTTCCTTGTGAAGGTAGTGGAGTAACCCATGATTGGACAAACTAAGATTCACATCGATGTGCTACTTGGTGATACATCTACTTCCGAGACATCATACCAGATGCCGCCATTTGAGCTCTAACAACTCAAGATCCAGCTACGAGAGATGTGCGAATGGGGATTCATCCAACTGAGTGACTCACCCTAGAATGCCCCAATTCTACTCGTACGGAAGGAAGATGGAAGTAATAAAATGTGCGTAGACTATAGTTTGTGAGCATGCCCACTACTCTAGATTTGAGCAACTCTTCCTCGTGATGAGGATCTGATGTCTGACCCCAACCTTATTTATGAGTATGTGGCCTTTTGGGAACTCAAGGACAAGGCACGACAACACACGGTACTAGCAAGTCCCTTCTTTTTCGGGTGTATGTTATGTTTTTGAGCATGGCTGTTATTTGTGTAACCCCATAGGTGAATTTTTTGACAGAATAGTCTAAGTAGGGGATGTAACAACCCAGCCCAAAGTGCAACGTAATGGGCCTAAGTCATTTCTTTAAAATGGCTAACCCAAGTTAAAGATCTATAGTCCATTCTCACTTATAAACAAGATCTTCTCCCAGTAGGTATTAGATGTGGGACTAAGTTGAGGGATCTCACAATCCACCCACCTTAGGAAATTTTGTCCCCGAAATGCCTATACTTGGCCCGTTGCTATCCCCAGCCCACGACATTTCTGGCCTATGACCGGCAGCCTAGCCAACGTCCCTAGTCTAGCCAACCATCTAATACGGAACCGGGTTGCTTTGATACCACCTATAATGATCCGCTATTTTTCACAATATTGTAGGTCTAGCTGGCTAGGCGTTACTCGAAATTATACCAAACCAACCTTGTAACGACCAGCCCTAACTGGTCCAGGCATTACTTATATGTTACATGATTTCTATTAAAACCATAAGTATGACTCATTCAAAGTAAATTATGGTTAGTCAAGACATAATAATAATAGTTCCACAGTCTTGGATCGTTTCCCAAAGCCACATGTATAACACAAGAAAATAAAAGGAAGTCTAATTTATTATCCATTCTCCTACCCAGAGTTCGTAAAAGAACCACCAACTATACTTTTCTTCATTCTTCCTTAACTGAGCTGAAATCAAACAATCTTGATTAGCCTACATACCCATGTCGGGATCAAGCTCAATGTAGTTCTATAGGCTTTCAGGTCATTCTAAGATTAAAAATTTGTCTCCCAGTTCATTCTGAGATTAGGTGGTCTCCCAGGTCATTTTGAGATTAGTCATATTGGCTGTCAAGTCCATTCTGACATATTTATTTTTTGTTGTCAGGTCCATTCTAACATGTCCATTATTGGCTGTCAGGTCCATTCTGTCATATCCATTATTGGCCGTCAGGTCCATTCTGACATGTCCATTATTGGCTGTCAGGTCCATTCTGACATGTCAATTATTGGCTGTCAGGTCTATTCTGACATATCCATTATTGGCTGTCAGGTCCACTGTAACGACCCGGCCATTTTTCACAACATTGTGGGCCTAGCTGACCAGGTGTTACCAAAATAAAACTACTAAATGTCGAGTAATAAGTTATAAAATAATGGTTCCCATAGTCTTAGACCATTTCCCATAGCCACATTTATAACTCAAAACTTAATAAAAAGAAGTCCCATTTATTACCCATTCTCCTAACCTGACTATCCTATCATACTTTTATTCTACCTTATTTGAGCTGAAATCAAACATTCTTGATTGGCCTACATACCCATGTCGGGATCAAGCTCGATGTAGTTCTATTGGCTGATGAGTTAGTCCACCGTGCTCCTAACCTGACTATCCTATCATACTTTTATTCTACCTTATTTGAGCTGAAATCAAACATTCTTGATTTGCCTACATACCCATGTCGGGATCAAGCTCGATGTAGTTCTATTGGCTGATGGGTTAGTCCACCGTGCCACTATAAAATATTCGGCCGATGGGTCAGTCCATTGTGCCCCCTTATTAGCCGATTGGTTCATTCCATCGTACCCCTTATTATGTTGTAGTTCTATTGGCTGATGGGTTAGTCCACCATGCCACTATAAAATATTGGGCCAATGGGTCAGTCCATCGTGCCTCCTTATTGGCCGATTGGTTCATTCCATCGTACCCCTATTATGTTGTAGTTCTATTGTCTGATGGTTAGTCCACCGTGCCACTATAAAATATTGGGCCGATGGGTCAGTCCATCGTGCCCCCTATTGGTCGATGGGTTCATTCCATCGTACCCCCTATTATGTTAGGCTGATAGGTCCATTCCACCGTACCCCCTATTGGTCGATGGGTCCATTCCATCATACCCCCTATTGACCGATGGGTCCATTCCACCGTACCACTTATTATGTTGAGCCGATGGGTCCATTCCACCGTACCCCCTATTATGTTGGGCCAATAGGTCCATTCCACCGTACCCCCTATTGGCCGATGGGTCCATTCCACCGTACCACTTATTATGTTGAGCTGATGGGTCCATTCCACTGTACCCCCTATTGGCCGATGGGTCCATTCCACCGTACCACTTATTAGGTTGAGCCGATGGGTCCATTCCACCGTACCCCCTATTGGCCAATGGGTCCATTCCACCGTTCCACTTATTAGGTTGAGCCGATGGGTCCATTCCATCGTACCCCTATTATGTTGGGCCGATGGGTCCATTCCACCGTACCACTTATTAGGTTGAGCCGATGGGTCCATTCCACCGTACCCCCTATTGGCCGATATTTATTTATGGACTGTCTGTTCCATTCTGACATGTCCATTATTAGATTTTGAACAGTGCGGCTAAAAAAATAAGGTTTCTTGAAACTAGTCAAACGTGAATTTCATATCTGCCATCTAATTTGCAACCATACAATATCTCAACACCCAAAGACACTACAATGGAAAGGCACTGGAGAGGAGGCAAGAAGGAGTGGACTGCCTTTCCTCCCTAACCCCCTCCTCCTATATATATATGCTTCAATGAGTTCCTCAATTAAATTCTCACATCTATTCATGTATAGGTATTCCCTAGGTTCAATGAGTCCCTTTATTAAATTCTCTTACCCCATCATCCGTTCATGAATCAGTATTCTCTACGTTGGGTTCGTCCTCCCTAATGCCAGAGTTTGGCCTTACGTCTTCTCTAAGGTTAGGGTTTGGCTTTACGTTGAACCGTGACCGGTCTACTTGATAACCAACCATATCCATTCATCGAAAATAATATTTCTTAATACTTAGGTTCAAGTCTTGAAATAAAAATTTTCACATTTTTTCACGATTCTTACAATATTTGTAACGACCCAGCCCAAAGTGCAACGTAATGGGCTAAGTCATTTATTTAAAATGGGTACCCCGGAAGTTAAAGATCTCTAGTCCATTCCCACTTATAAACAGGATCTTCTCCCAGTAGGTATTAGATGTGGGACTAAGTTGAGGGATCTCACAATCCACCCACCTTAGGAAATTTTGTCCCCGAAATGCCTATTCTTGGCCCGTTGGTAGCCCCAACCCACGTCCTTTTTGGCCTGTGACCGGCAGCCTAACCAACGTTTTTAGTCTTGGCCCGTTGGTAACCCCAGCCCACGACCTTTCTCGCCCGTGACCAGCAGCCTAGCCAACATCCCTAGTCCATCCCAACATCTAACACGGAACCAGGTCAGTTCTGATACCATTTGTAATGACTCAGCCCAAAGTGAAACGTAATGGGCTAAGTCATTTCTTTAAAATGGGTACCCCGGAAGTTAAAGATCTCTAGTCCATTCCCACTTATAAACATGATCTTCTCCCAGTAGGTATTAGATGTTGGGACTAAGGTTGAGGGATCTCACATCCACTCTGACATGTCCATTATTGGCTATCAGGTCCACTCGACATGTCCATTATTGGCTGTCAGGTCCACTACTGACATGTTCATTATTGGCTGTTAAGTCCATTCTGACATATTTATTATTGGTTGTCAAGTCCATTCTGACATTTTCATTAACAAAACAACTAAGCAATTCAAAAGAATCCCAACAATTCTTGCCAATCGAAGGATGAAGCAAAGCAGCACACCCAGCACAAAACAAACACCCAACCCAAAGAACTCGCAGCAGTTCATACCAAGCAGTCGACAAAAACCCCATGCATAAGACGCTAGGGATCTAGCAACTTAGCAGGGTGTCTCCAACAAACCTTCCATGCAAGAATCCTAATGGAAACAAATAAGATTGAGGACGAAATACACATGCAAAAATAGGGAGGTCGCATGGGACGGAGAGGAGGCAAGAAGAATTTGACAGCTAGGAAAAAGTTTTCTTTTTTCCCCCTCCCCCTCAAAGATGCCCTCCTCCTGCATATATATACACTTCAACCATTCCCTCCATTAAATTCTCATACCCCATCATCCATAGGTATTTCCTATGTTCAACGAGCCCTTCATTAAGTTCTCACACCCCATCATTCATTCATGAATAGGTATTTGCTACTTGACCTTAAGTCGAACCATGACCAGTCGACTTGATAACCAACCATATTGGTTCATCGATATTTATTTCATAATATTTAGGTTTGAGTCTTGTAATAAAAATCATGGTTTTTACAATCCCCCCAACTTAGAGATATTTCGTCCCAAAATATTATAACAGCAAGATGATAATCATGATTAATTATATCTTCAGGATCTCAGGCTGCTCTTATTGTTACTTCGGAGGCTGGTGACCGTCTTTTATCATGTGTCCCGTCCTGCCACAATTGTAGCACCGATGGGGCTCGTTGCATTGCCCGGAATGCATCTTGGTGCAATTTTTACATCATCTATACAGAATCTCCTCAAACTTCCTTTTGAGGTTTCCATCTACGTTCCCTTGGTAGTTCTGCTGCTGTTGTTCTGCGGACCCATTTGAGCTACCCCCATGGTTGGCATGGTTGTGTTGCGTGGTAGTCTTCCCCTGTTGCTGTGAACGATCATGCTCAAATACCAACTCATGAGTCTTGGCTGCATCGATCACCTCGGTTATAGTGCCCCTTGACGTTGTAGGAACCCTACTCCTCAATTCAAGTGTCAACCCCAGAAGAATTTATCTGCCCTAGCCTTGTCAGATGCGGAATCCCAGGTGCAAAGTGTTCCAACTGTAAGAATTTCTTGGCATATTTCCGGACCAAATTATCCTTCTGAGCTAGGTTGGCGAACTCTAGTGCTTTCTTTTGGACAACGGACTCTGGAAAATATTGTCCATTGTAAGCGGCCACAAACTCCACCCACATGATGGAAGAAGTCTCACGTCGATGGAATGTGAGTGTTTTCCATGGATTTCCACCAGTAGATGCTTCCTCCTGAAGCATGCATGTTGCCAACCTCACTTGGTGGCGGTGTAGCACAGATAGAGCCCTAAAAGCTTTTTCGGTAATGTCTATCCAGCTTTCAGCCTTCATTGGATCAGTCCCTCCAATGAATACCTCAGCTCCATTCTTCCGAAACTTTTCCACAGTGTAGCGATCACTGTCCTCAACAGCTGGTGGCACCACTTGTCGGATTACCGGTGGCACTGGGTTTGGTAGCTTCCCTCGTTTGCCCGAGTCAGCTAACCCTGCCCGCCCATAGGGAAGTGCCCAAGGGCAACAACAGGAGCAGCCTGAGATCCCAAAGATATAATTAATCATGATTATCATCTTGCTATTATAATATTTCGGGGACAAAATATCTCTAAGTTGGGGAGATTGTAAAAACCATGATTTTTATTACAAGACTCAAACCTAAATATTATGAAATAAATATCGATGAACCAATATGGTTGGTTATCAAGTCAACCGGTCATAGTTCAACTTAAGGTCACCTAGAAAATACCTATTCATGAATGAATGATGGGGTGTGAGAATTTAATGAAGGGGCTCGTTGAACCTAGGAAATACCTATGGATGATGGGGTATGAGAATTTAATGGAGGGAATGGTTGAAATGTATATATATGTAGGAGGAGGGGATCGTTGAGGGGAGGGGAAAAGAAAACTTTTTCCTAGCTGTCAAAATCTTCATGCCTCCTCTCCGTCCCATGCGACCTCCCTATTTTTGCATGAGTATTTCGTCCCTCATCTTATTTGTTTCCATTAGGGTTCTTGCATGCAAGGTTTGTTGGAGACGCCCTGCTAAGTTGCTAGATCCCTAGCGTCTTATGCATGGGGTTCTTGTCGACTGCTTGGTATGAACTATTGTGAGTCTTTGGGGTCAGGTGTTTGTTTGTTGTGGGTGTACTGCTTTGCTTCATCCTTCGATTGGCAAGAATTGTTGGGATTCTTTGAATTACTTAGTTGTTTTGTTAATGGATATGTCAGAATGGACCTGACAGCCAATAATAGATATGTCAGAATGGACTTAACAGCCAATAATGGACATGTCAGAATGGACTTGACAACCAATAATGGACATGTCAGAGTGGACCTGACAACTAATAATGGATATATCAAAATGGACCTGACAGCCAATAATGGACACGTCAGAATGGACCTGATGGCTAATAATGGACATGTCAGAATGGACCTGACGGCCAATAATGGATATGTCAGAATGGACCTGATGGCTAATAATGGACATGTCAGAATGGACTTGACGGCCAATAATAGATATGTCAGAATGGACTTGACAGCAAATAATGGACATGTCATGATGGACTTGACAGGCAAAAATGAATATGTGAGAATTGACCTAACAGCCAATAATGGACATGTCAGAATGGACCTGACAGCCAATAATGACTAATCTCAGAATGACCTGGAGACCACCTAATCTCAGAATGAACTGGGAGACAAAATTTTAATCTCAAAATGACGTAAGAGCCTATAGAACTACATTGAGCTTGATCCCGACATGGGTATGTAGGCTAATCAAGATTGTTTGATTTCAGCTCATTTAAGGAAGAATGACGAAAACCCAGGCTTTTTGCTCGATGGTTTTAGTTTCGCTTCAATTGTGACTTGAATCGAGTTGCATGCCTGACCTTTTTTGCTACGTGCATATGAATGATATGTACGTGCAAGCCACCACGACCTTATTCTCTCCTCATGCTTGGCATCGCCTGGCTAGACACTATGCTGTCCTAGCTCTTGTTTTCTATTTTGCTATTTCTAGTAGCCTACCAGCCATTTACTCCAATTTTCCATCCTATTTTAGGTTATATTTGGATGCAATCTTTCAGATATTTACAGTTTGGAATGTCAGCTAGTTTATGTTAAATTACTGTGCTAAAATGGCCTCATTAAGGGCATGAACAAAACACTTGCATGCTCCATGTACATGTTGTGCAACATGTATGCTATGTCATGCTCTCACAATGTGCTCCTCAATGGGTGAATTAAAAGTCATTAATAAAATCTATTAAAATTATGGTTGGACTCACTAATTGTCTACTAAAAATCTATAAGTTTTGGTATTAGTTAAAAATCATTTAGGTGGTTAGTTAATCCAATTTTTGTAGTGTGCAGGAATAGAGGTTGAAACCCTATTTCTCTAACTTTAGATGTAAAACATGACACCGTAGTCAAATGGTTATGAAATTGCATGAAAAGTCCCCCACAATTTAGGTTGTTCTTGTTACACCATATTTAAATTTGAGAGCCATTGACTCAGTAGATCATGCGTTATGATTTTCCCAAGACTTATTAGGTCCAGCTAGCTCCAAAAATGACTTGGCCAATGCCTTCCCTTCCTGAGTTCACTTAGACCCAATTCCTTTGAGTTTGAACTTGAATTTTTCAGGACTCAAGCCCATGGTGTCAGCTAACTCTACCCAACTACCGAGGCCTATTTGGAGTCTTCAAGCCCTGAACAAAACTTAGCAAAATTGGTGCATGACCCAAGAATACTATTCTCATCACCTTAGCTCAACATTAGTTGGACTTGTTTACCATATTAACCCATAGGTCAACACTTGATAATTTTTATCCCAAACACTTTGAGTGTTCGAGCCCGTTAGTCCAAATTTCAGCTCATTTAGACACTATTTGTCTCATCCAAAAAATTGTCTAATTAAGTCCATTCGATTAAACACTAGGTATGAGACTTCCACTAAGTATACTTACAACCCTAAAAACTTAATTAAGTTACCAAATGAAGTTTAATACTCAATTAAACATGTTCATGTGTCTTATGTGTTGTGCATGTATTGAGGCCTTGTCTCGATGTGCATGTCGTTGTAATCCGAGTCTTGTGTCTGATTTGAGTTCCATCTCCTCGCTAGGTTACACGGAGTGAGCTCGCTGAGTTAGGATGAGGGTTTCCACTCATCCAGGTTTGTATGACTCTTTTACTTGACCTATGTTTGAATCCTTGTCTGTTGACTTTAATCGTGCTTTAGATACAGGACGACATCAGCAACATTTTATTGGATCCCTCTGATGCCGGATCATTTAGCCGTGTCTTCTAAAAATTTAATAAACGTACAAGGATGAGATACCATATTGGGTTTCAAACTATAGATTCAGAAATTTATTTTATAAGACACTTCCTAAGAATATTACATAAGTATGCTTGATTTTACGAATTTCACAAATAAAAGAGTGAGTAGTTGCATGAATTACACTAATACCCCTTTACATACTAAATTAGTGAAATGTATGTTGGGTACTACAAATGCTGCACGTTTCCGAAAATTGTTCTACACCACTTGAGTATCATGGCAGGTGATATGTGGAGGATATGAGGTTGTAAGCCTCTTTTTTGAATATGATTTTTCCATGCAAGCGTGCTAGCCTATGTAATAAGTTATCCTTGCTACCGCCCTATAAGGCTTTCTAAAGTGTTATAATTTTCTGTAGGTGTTAAGATATCCATTTGCAAGTATTGCTATATCAGTACTTCTTTTCGGACTGGAATCAACTTGTTCGATTGCTAACAGATTTCTTATATTTGTCTAGGTGTGTATGCATGTCAGTGATCGGCATAGGTGGACGGATTGAGAGGTTCACGGTGGGGGATGGTACTATATGTATGACTTGTGACATATTCAACTTATGTATTTCAAGGATTTGTTATGAATTCATATATTATCAGGATTTATAGGTGTATGTCTTGTATTATGATTTGGGTTAGCACCCTAAACTTGGTTATGACGCATGTGGATGTGTGAAGGTGATTGTGTGTGCCTTAAATTTATTATTATTATTATTATTATTATTATCATTATCATTATCAGTGTGCTTGGTATTAACTTTGGGGCACTCTAATAGTCGTATATACGGTGTGTAAACCTCAAAGTCCTTGAGCATAATGAGGAGTATACTAGGTGCGCTAAACATATTTGGTTGTAGCCATGTTTGAGTGATAGAGTTACGTGAACTAGAGGAGCATACGATTCACACAGCTTGAAGGGTCCACATGAAGACCAAGTGCTCAGGTATGATGCCCTGACACATGTTGATCCCTCCATGTCTGTGTGTTTAATTTTCCATGTGTGGGTATGTGGAACAAGTATCCACGATCCTTGTATTATGCGAGTTAAGTTCAACATCATTATAAGAATTAGTATACCTTTAAGGTTGTAACTAAGTATAAGAACTGGATTATGCATCCTCATTGTCTCAAGCTTAACCTCTAAGTTGCACTGGCGGTGTTGTCTTCATATAGCTCAAAGTGATCATCTGTATTTTGATAAGTCCCCTCTTAGTTGCAAGGTAGGTGTTGCCTTTCTAGTGACTCGGAGTACTCGTATTAGGAGCTCCCTTACGTTGAAGAGCCTTCCTAGTTAGTATGATTTAATATACATTGTATGAAAATTTAGTAAGGTGTTAGTCTTAAGCCTCACGTGGTAGTCCAATGAATAGCTTTCTGAATTATAACATCGCACTTTGATTCACCATCGGACAAAAAAATGGGGTGTTACACCTTAAAATTATGCAATTTTATCATAATGATCAGCTATCGAACGATAAAAAGAATGTTAGCCGAATGTCCACTTAAAACTAGTTAGCCAACGTTGGTTGCCAAATGATTGGTTAATCCTTTGGTGATAGAGAGAGTTGGACAGTTGAGATTTTTAAAAAATTCTAACTCTAGCTGCCAATCGATGCTACCTTTCATCACCTATCAACATCTCCTACCGGTTCCTCCTCATGTCCCATATGTGCTTTACTTGAATTTCACCATGGCCTATTTACTAGAACAACCTTCAATAAACTAAAGGCCAACTTGGAGGAGAGGACAATTGAAGACCTTTGATGTATTGTCATCATCAATATTAGGTAGATTGAAGAGTTATCTATTTATAGAAACTGTTTGAGGATGATAATCATTAAAAAGGGGGAGATTGTCAGGTCAATGTTTTGATAATTATCATCATATATATGAAATATAGAGGATGCATAGACAGAGAGGTGATGAATTATATACATGTTTATGTAAGTCTCTCCCTCAATATGAATTGCTTATTAAGATGACTTAGGGGAGAGTATATATGTGTAATGGTTACATATATAGGTAGAGTGTGCTCATATATAGGGGAGGTACAAGTCTTTAGAGTATAGTAATCTCATGGTCTTCAAATTGTAATGACCAATTAATGAGGATGACTTAACTCATTCAGGATTATCAATCTCTTATTGGGCATAGGTTGTATGACATGATCATCATTGAAATAACATTCTATCATGAGATCTTGTATTATTTTTGGAATTAACCTCGTGCGTAGGTATATAACAATGAAAAGGAATAGACTCAAAAGGATGAGTTTGAAAACTTGAAGAGTGAAGATTAACAAGGGAAGCTCAAGGGACTGCTTTATAAGGATTGACACCACCAAACTTAGAGAGTTCATAACACATGAAGTTGCCATCATCAAAAAGGGGAGAATATTAAACCTTGATTTAATGAGACAACAACTTCAAAACTCTCTAAGTACGAGCTTTGAAGAAAAAGCCACCAAATGAAGAGTAGAAGAATGACAAATAAAATAAAGTGTTCGAGTGGTGTACACTTTAGTTACGCTTCAATTGCTACTTCAGTTGCCGAAGACATGAGATGCAATCAAATGATGAAAGGAGTTTAGCCTTTGGCTGACCTTCGATCAATGGTTTTGCAACCGAAGTCCTAGGTGTGAGATCCCTCAACTTAGTCCCAATCTAATACTTGTTGGGGATCCGGTGTATTAGTAGTATTGGACTATAGATCTTCAACTTTAGTTAACCACTTTCGAAGAGATAACTTAAGCCCATTAGTTTGCACTTTGGGCTCGGTCATTATAGCTGGATGGTATTAGAGTAGCCAAGTTTCATGTTGGATGGTGGGTTGGACTAAGACGTTGGTTAAGCTACTACTGGTCACAAGCCAAGAAGGATGTGGGCAAGGGATAGCTATGGGCCAAGTGTAGGAATTTTTAGGGTAAAATTTCTTAAGTTGGATGGATTGTGAGATCTCTTAACTTAGTCTTACATCTAATACCTTTGTGGGTAAGATTCAGCTTATTAGTGGGAATAAACTATAGATTTTTAACTTTGGTTAACTACTTTTGAAGAGATGACTTAAGCCTATTAGTATGCACTTTAGGTTTGGTCGCTACACTTGGGCTTGGTGAATATCTTTAAAGCGTCAGACTTCGGCAAACCTTTGGTTGAGTGTTTGGCAGAGTGAAGGAGGGCTTTGGACTTTGGCTGAACTTCAATTCAGGGTTCGACAGCCAAATATGGGTTTGGAAACCTTGTACCTAACATGACAGAAGATTAAGAATTTAAGGAAACTTCGGCTAGGCTTTGGTCATGGGTTTAGTAGCCAAAGTTGAAGTGGCTAGTTTAAGTGAATATTCTCCTGACATTCGATCAATCGTTCGACAGCTAATCGTTATGGAAAAATTGCAAAAACTAGGCATTGGAAAAAGTAAAAGAGGCAGATTTGAACCCCCGCAACTATTATTTTGAGGGAGGTGTTGGAAACCTATAAATAGGGCCTTGGGGGGGGGAGTGTTATGACATACCTTAGATGGTGAAGAACCCCTTTAGACTCTATTGGATCAATTTGTAACCTGCTCCTAACACCTTTCAATTGTTAGATAACTTCTTGGATCAAGGAGTCTTGGATCTAGCTCTTATACTTAGTTCAATCATTGAGTTAGATAACTTATTATATAATGCAGAGCATACTACTAGAGCATACTACTAGGGAAACTAAGCAGTCATAGTTACCTGTGCCATATACCTCACATCATATTTAACCACATTTACAAGCATTCTTCCAGTGCAAGGCCCTCATACCGAACACTTAGTCTTGTGGATCCTTGTAGCTATATAAACCGTGAACTTCTCCAATCAACATTGCTTCAAGAATACAATGCACAGCTTCAACCAAATACATTTAGCATACCTTCGCATGCTCTAATCATCAATTCCTAAATATTGAAGCTTACACACAACCTTGCGGATGACTATTAGTTATTGTCTCAAAGTTAACTCCCTGCACGTGAATTTAATAACAAAAGAGGAAAAGTAACACATACACAATCCATAAACCAAAGTTCAACCATAACATATAAGTTTCAAAATTCTATCCAGGGCACAAGTCCACATATTAGTACAACAACATAACCTAAGCAGTCCCCACATGATACATATCATAACACCAAAGGCACAATTCCCTGTTGTGAGCCGTTCGATCTACCTGAGTACGTTGGCCATTGCCAAAGAAACTTACCTACATATATAAATGGATAATGTCAATAATCAAACAAGTCTAAAAATAACTACTTATATTACCAAACTGGCAAATGGGTCACCTAGTACCCATGAAAAATAGTAAGACTTCCACGAGGCAACTCATAGGGCAATCAGTGGTGGAAGAGATGCATGCTAAGAAATTTCAACCAAGTAATTTGTCAATGTGATGAAATGAACTATCACACTAAGCACAATGATCCTATGAAATGAGCAGGCATGCTACGTATAGTAATGCAATGATATGAACCGACAAGCTAAGCATAATGATGCAAAGAAGTAAACTGGCAATCACATAGACATCATAATACAACTGTAAGTTGAAATCCTCATAATAGTAAATAATAGGCATGGGTAGGGGTATATACCTTAAAAAGTTAAAAAACTATCAAGGGATCTAATCCTTAAAATTTTATTAAAGTACAAAAAAGTAGACTAAATGACCGGTATTAGTCGGATCAAATAAAAAGCCACTAATCTTGCCTTACCATCCAAAATCGGTGAAATCCACACTCAAGGAGTTAAGTAGAAGATGAAGCAAAAGAGTCCTACAAACCTCAGTGAGTGAAGTTCATCATCCTAACTCGGTGGGCTCACTCCGTATATCCTAGCAATGCAATCAAACCCTAATCACAATCTAATCACATAAGGAAGGCCTCCTCACATGGATAAACACATGCATCGTTCTAATTAAGTTCATTAGACTAATTAATCATCATTAAGAAACTTAATAAAGTTTTTGGATATTTCTAGTATAATTAGTGAATAAATTCAATTAAGTGTTAACCCTAATTAACCATATAAGTTTGACTCCACTATTTTTCTAATGGGCCAAATGGACTCCAAATGGTCTAAAATTTGAAAGCCTTGGTCCTAACACAGTAAGAAATAAACAAAAAAAATTGCCATGGTTGGACCATGGGCTAACATGGTGATCCATCTAAGAAAGTGTTAGTGTGTTGGAAACAGGTTTTGTAGGCTACACACCGATTTTCCTAAGTATGGTTCATGGGCTTAGAGACACCAAATAATTCTAAGAAAATTCTAGAAAACAACCAACCACTTGAAATAAAATCCTACAAATCACTTATAGATCAAAAGTCCAATTATTTTTACATGGGGGAAATTCGGGAAGGGAATGTATTGACAAGGTGATTTCTAGAGCTACACAGAATAGTGTCAACCTCTATGGGTTGGTGCATTTCTATAAGCTAATCTACCAATCCAAATGACCTGAAATTTTAGAGGGATCTATTAGGAACATAACCTATGTTTGGGTAAATGTTTAGGAAATTTTACTATGCTTCAAAATTTTGCATCACGTGCTCAAGAATTAGGGTTCGACTCTATATTCCTATCCGCTTGAATAAACAGATTTTATTAACTATATAAATGATACCCAAATTACCCCAAATTTTTTAGGTAGAAGTAGACAACTATTAGAACATTAAATGATTTTAACATATTTTACTAAGTCCTCTAACCAATTCAAATAATAGCACTAATATTGAACTCTGTCACATTGTCAATACAAACGTGCACATCATAGTAAGCATAGTCTAGAATTAGGAGTAGTGTTCATGCCTTAAAAGATGTCCATTTAGGATGATAGTTTTTGGGAGAGTAAGCTAACATACATCCCTTAATATTTGAAAAATATGGAAGCACGATCCCAACAAGAAGCTAGTGGGAAAATTGGTGAAAGGGATGGCTAAGTCACTGAAATTAGGAAAGCTACCACCTTTAGCAAAATTTTGCACTCAAACATGTTTTAAAACATCATAACATGCAAAACTATCAACATAGAGTTTGTGGATCTACATGTCCGCGAGCAAATTAAAAAGAATCATATAAAACTGACTTCTACAGTAGGAGATATACATGAACTACTCCAGATACACATGGATCAACATCCTATTGCTAAAATGACATATGTAAATTATCACAACTTAATTCAATTAAGCTTAAACCAAAGCCAAAATATACTATAAACAATGATGTAGAACCATACTAGCATGAATGAAACAAAAAGCAAGTATCACAAGCAAACAAACCCAAAATCAGTGGTAAAGATGAAAAAGAGAGAAATTTTACTTCAAGGGAGATAAGAGGTCTTTTGGGGTTATCCCACCCCAAAACATTCCACTCCTAGGGCTAGGAAGGCTTGAAAAAGGAAAGAGTGATGGGGAAAGTGGAGAAGAGAAGGAAAGAAGGTTGGAGGAAGAAGCAAAAAGGGTGAAAATGTGTGAAATAGTGGGCTAGTTATAGGCTGAAAATTGGGGCTGCGGTAAGGCACCCCTACAGGCTGATGTGTTTATAACACAATCGTGGCAGATTTGCTCAAACACACAAAAGGAAGTTTACAAACTAATGTAACCTAGTCGGGTGCTAAGGCACTAGGAGAGTGCCTTGGTGTCCTAACCGAAAAGGAGCTGGAAACAAATACTAAGCATCGGCACTAGGCGCATGTTGTGCACCTTGGCACTGAAACTATGGTAGGAAAATTCGAATTTCAAATTTCCCTAAGGCACAAGTGCTGTGTAAGATCCCTCAATTTAATCCCACATCTAATCTACTAGGAGAAAATCCTGTTTATAAGTGAGAATAGACTATAGATCTTTAACTTGGGTTAACCATTTTAAAGAAATGACTTAGGCCCATTAGTTTGCACTTTGGGCTGGGTCGTTACAAATGGTATCAGAGCTCGACCTGGTTCTGTTTTAGATGGTGGGCTGGATTAGAAACTTTAGCTAGGCTGCCAGTCACGGGCCGAAAGGTCGTGGGCTGGGACTAACAACGGGCCAAGTATAAGCATTTCGGGGACGAAATTTCCTAAGGTGGGTGGATTGTGAGATCCCTCAACTTAGTCCCACATCTAAAACCTACTAGGAGAAGATCTTGTTTATAAGTGGGAATGGACTATAGATCTTTAACTTTCGGGGTACCCATTTTAAAGAAATGACTTAGCCCATTACGTTGCACTTTTGGACCGGGTTGTTACATGCTGGCTGGTCACCTTAATGCTCAACCCATAAAACATCCATACCAATGCTTGCTTCGTAACTATTGTTGTTAGAAAACTCTACCAAAGGTAGGTGTTCTTCTTAACTACCATCAAAATATAACCTACATGCTCTAAGAAACCCATCTAAAGTTTGAATAATACATTTAGATTGACCATCAGTAAGACAATTGAGTACCCAATGCTTCCTTAACTGCTTCCCAAAATTGGGAAGTAAATTTGTAATCACGATCCAACACTATCTCTCTTGGCACTCTATGATACCTCATAATCTCTAAGATATATAACCTTGCCAATTTCTCTAATGTGAAGTCCATCTTAATTGGAATAAAATGAGTAGATTTGGCTAATCTATTAACAATTACCCAAATAGAATCATGGTAATTTCTGGTCTTTGATAAGCCAAAGGCAAAATCATAGGCAACGAATTCTCACTTCCATTCTAGAATTGCTATAGGTTGCAGAGTACCATCTGGCCTCATGTGCTTTGCCTTAATCTATTGACATGTTAGACATTTTTGCCCTAACTCAATTACATATTTCTTCATACCCGGCCACCAATATATTTTTTACACATCATGTTACATCTTTGTAGCTGTAGGGTGCATGACACTTCTAGAAGCATGCACTTCGAAAAAGATATCATTAGGGAGATCAGAAAAATATAGAACATGAGGAACAAAGAGTTGATTATTTAATCGAAATTATCCATCATCACTACTAGAAAATCAGCGCTAAGCTTCCATAGAGATCCATTGATTTGGCAACACATACCTTTCTTGTGCCAACTTGACTCTACTAATTACATTAGGTATTATTGTCAATCAAGCCATCATGGTTACAATATCTCGATCTCTGAGTTGAGTTGGATAATGACTCAAAGCATCAGCCACCATATTAGCCTTTCCTTTTTGATAATCAATCTTAGCATCATAATCAGTCAAGAATTTCAACTATCTCATTTGCCTACTGTTTAAGTCTTTTTGGGTGAAGATCTCCTACAAGCTTTGGCGGTCAGTCACTAACTTGAATGGTGCTTCACACAAAAAATGTCTCCAAGTTTTCAATGCATTAATCACCACAACTCACTCTAAATCATGGGTTTATCTCTGATGATCTAACTACTGGCGCACCGATATATACTACAAAATCTTTATATCCAACCGATAATCATAGCATAGGTGCCGAAGTCAATTTCTCCTTCAAAGTTTGAAAACTTTGCTCGCAATCATCAGTCCAGATAAATTGTTCTGCCATCCTAGTTAATTTTGTAAGAGAAGCTATAGTAGAGGAAAACCATTAAATTAATCTTTTATAATATCCAACTAAAGCAAAGAAACTTCAAACTTCAATTACCATCTTTGGTGGCTCCCACTTCTAAGTAACTTCATTCTTAGCCAGATCTATAGCAATTCCTGTAGCAAAAATGACATGACCCAAAAAGTTTACTTCTTAAGCCAAAAATCATACTTTGAGAACTTTGCTTATAATATGTGATCTCTTAGGGTTTGCAGAATAGTTTTCAATTGTTCATGCCCCTTCTCTAAAGAAGAATAGATCAAGATGTCATTGATAAAGGCAATGACAAAGTGATCTAAATATGGTCTGAACACTCTATTGATGAAATCTATAAGCATCGTGGGAGCAATAGTCAACCCAGTAGGTAACACCAAAAATTCATAATGCACATACTGAGTTCTAAATGTTGTCTTTGACACATCTTCAGCTCTAATTCTTAGTTAATGATTCACGAATCTTAAGTCAATATTTGAGAATATCACAACTCAGGACAATTGGTCAAAAGAGTCACCAATAAGGGGTAGAGGATACTTGTTTTTAATAGTCACCTAATTAAGCATCCTATAATTAATGCACATCCACATACTCCCATCCTTCTTCTTCACAAATAAAACCAGAGCTACCCATGGTGATACACTAGGCCAAATAAATCCTTGATCCAACAAAATCTACAATTGAGTCTTCAACTCTTGTAATTCATGCGGTGGCATATGATAAGGAGCTTCTAGGCAAGAGATCAATGGTAAAATCTATCTCTCGTACTGGAGACAACCCTATAATATCTTGTGGAAATATATCCTCAAATTCACTAATAAAAGGAATAGATGATATCTCTGATTTCTCTTTGTTGGTAGACATCAAGGCAACCATGATCATTCAATATCATCAATCTATATACTATGAAATTTTGTTATAATGCACAAATCCTAACGACATATCCCTTCCTTGCCCTTTCCAAAATATACCTTCTTCTTTTTATAATCAATCAACGCTCCATTCTCTGACTTCCAATCCATGCCAAAAATCTATCAAACTCTTCCATCTGGAGCACAAAGAGTTTAACCATAAAAGAGTACTATTAGATATGAACAGTGACCGTTCGTGAATACATACCCATAGTAGATACAAGACCAATAGGAGTGGTTACTAACAATGAATGTCCTAAACTCATCACTTCCAATCTTGCTTTAGCAATAAATTAATATGAAACAAAAGAGTGTGTATACCAAGAATCAGTGGTCATGCAAGTAATGATGGTATCTTACTCCTTTCCCCATCCGTAATAGGTCTCTTATGTGATCTTGCCAACTCAACCCTCATTTCTCTTATCTATTGCTGTGTTTGTTTGCATTTCCTTCAATTGTTGTTCGGTCTATAATGACATCTCCATCACCCTTGTTATGAAATTATCTATCATAGTCATCCTACTACCTGATCTTATTGATCAGGAAGCTCTACTTCACCCTAAGGTATTGTGAGTCCATTCCCGAATTCTATCATCAGAAGGTGGAATCGGTGCCTCAAGAACTGGAACATCAGGAACTTGGACTTCCCTACAGGAACCTCTTCTTCATCAACGACCTAACCAAAAGTTGGCTAGACCCACTACTAATATGAGCCTCCCCTGGACTTAGAACTCTAGGTGGTGTCAAATTTCTAAAAATAGTCCTGCAAGTCCTACTCACCATATCTATCAACCTCCTACTGAGACTATCCCAAACTAAAGATATGCGTATAACAACAAACAACACAAACAAGAGCATACCTGCCAATGGAAACTAGGGATCACTTCAAATACACACATACTCAAAAACAACTTCCCTTCCAATCAACCAAGACAGCGATGAACACCACTGTGTAACATCCCATGCCCGATTCATCCTTGACTGAACCAAAAAGTTATATTATATAATATTACTATCTCTTAACTTAATTACATGAAAGACCATGCCCACAAAATCCCTTAAGATCTAAACCAACTTGGCAGCTTCGATGGAAGACAACCACTACCCACAACTGCAACAAGCAAAAAAACAAAGGAAATATGAACATTATGCAAAATAATATAAATTATTGGAAATATAAGTTCCCGAAACATGTGGTTATTACATCAATATTCTAAGCCAAAAGTAAAGATGTTCAATAACTAAAGTACAATGAAAAGCAACATAAAACAACACGGCAACAAAGCAACGGGAGTTTATCTGTGTGAAGACTTTAGTATCCTTCTATATCCACCGGCGACACTCTAGGCACACCACCTACATAAATATTAAAAAGAAAAAACATCAGTAACAAGTTATGCAATAAGTTACTGGTCCACAAAATAAAATAACTATAATATCAAACTGGTATACCAATTCAGTAGTTCATATTAAAGTAAAACAAGAAAAGGATAGTACACCACAAGAAGAATCACACAACTCAAAGGAAACTACACTGGCATGCGACCCATAGCTAATCAGGCAACACCCTTTGTCCTATCCTCTCCAATTCCACCATGCTCCTCTCCTCTGAGCTTTGAAGGCAAGCCAAGTAAACCATAGTCATGACATACGTCACAAAATATGGTATCCATAATCCTACTCCTCTTTGGGTATGAGAAGCTCATAGACACAAGCGTAAAAATGATGCAGCAAGAAGTGAAAGTAGAGCGCTGCATCAATCTCATCAACAATGAAACAACTAGGTTCCTCAATAGGTCACGCTTTTGGACTTAATCCTCGAAGTAAGACTTACTCAAAACAATCTCTACACTCTCAAAATCGTGAAAACATAATTTAATAATAGTAAGATTAGGTAGGGAATAACAATATTAATAGGCCTATGGAAAGAAGGCATATTTCGATGGATCTTTTGGTTTTCGAAAAGAATTCAACGGATCTCATCCTCGATGGTTATTAAATACAACATTTAAATGACCCGAATTAATTCGGTCTCGTTACAACTACCACTAAACTCGTCATACAATATAAAGCAACATTCTCATCATATAAGTGTAAAATAAGAAATGAGTCCTAAACGCACCTGGTCTCAAAGCTCCAAGCAATCTACCGGTGACCTCGAATCACATAACCTATAAGCGAACCCAAATCAAGATCTAACACGATATATATGATGCATACATGAGAATGTGTGATCAAATGAGATAAAATTAATTTAAATGAATTATTATATATATTTGTAGATTATAATAGATGAATACAAATATAACATGAATAAAGGAAAAAGAATAATAACAAAATAATAGAGAAAGAGTTACCAAAATAGAATATTTAACCAAACTGTAGGAATACAAAATCACGGTTCCAAATCTAGTCAAAGCTTGTACACTTTCATCAAATGTCACAAAAAAGAGGATTAAATAACAACATATGGAAAGGAATAATGATTCACCACAGATTCGACGACAGATATATGTACTTCAAAGTAGAGTTGATGTATGGGTACGTCGACGTGGAACCAACTTTGATGGCAAATTTTAGCAAACTCTAGCAAACGACAATGTTGGGAAAGCTCAACAAAAGGTGGAAGGATGGTAGTAATATGATTTGGAATTTAGGGTAGAAAGATACATTTATTAAGATAAAGTTTTTCATTATAAAATGAGAAGGCAAGAAAATGAAAAGCGAATGAATCTTGATAAAGGAATTGAATATGTGTACATGAATGCATGTACAATTAATAAACACAACCCCCCATGTGATATGGTCTATTAATGTGACATGACTCATAACATCTTTATCTTTATGACTCGAATTAAATGGTACTTACAGTACAACACTAAATAAATCTTTAAAAGAGTTAGAAGTCAGACTGGTCACATACATAAAATAGAGACTATAAGGAAATGGAGTGACAACAAGCCAAAGGTCTTCTACCCCCCCCCCCCCACCCCCACCAAAACGACCACTCTAACGTGTAAATGGCCCTATTAACTACTTCTAAAACACAATGCATGCTAAACAAAATAACACCAAGAGACACCCATATGAGCGATAGCCTTTCAAACTAAGGCATAAGTAACACCAACTCTCCCTAATACTAATAGCCAAAATTCAAGCCAAACTAAATTGAAACCAAAAGGTGAATTGAATCAAATTAAAGGCCAAACCAAACCAAACAACAAATAAAATCCTAAGCCAAAGGAGACGAATTGAATTTAACATGACATGTATGTGCGCATATTGTTCTTTGTATGATTATATGTATTTTGTGTGTTATCTTTTGGTTAACCCCCACCCTTAAGATGATCCACAACCTAGCCGATAAATTTGTTTTTTCTGTGTGCTCTTCGCAACACCCTAAATCCTGGTTACACTTGGGAACCAAATTAAAATGCCACTGGTCCCAGTTAGGTCAGCTTACCTAAACCCAAATCCTGTGGATCTACTCCCAACATCTCAAGATGGAAGATATCAATCATTATCTATGAATGAATGCGCAAAAATAAACCTAACAAGCTACTACATGGATGACATGTGAACCAATTCCCATACCAAATAATTATAATGAAAATATATAAATTCGTAAAATAAGACGGACTAAGTCTCCCCTTAAAGCCACCTTGTCAAATCAACATGTATACATGTGTGTGTGTGTGTGTATATATATATCATACATTTTCATACACACAACTTTCTAATTTGTTGTATAATCATTCTAAAGTTTGGGTCTTGACCCACTCGTGCATTCTATTCACATTTTTCATCAATTCTTAGTCTTGACTTACTTGTTATACTTATTCAATATCTAAACATATTTATTAACATGTCATCATTAGCACTACAGTAGCATACATCATATCACCCCACATCATCATATATTGCATTTCATTACATCATCTTCAAAATATTAAACATGATAGCATCTGACATGTGTGTATGCAAGAGACGTGACTACTCCTCCGTCGAGGCTATTTCATCCTACTCATTATCATCACCTACATATATTATAAAACACGTTAGTAATGAGTGTTACTGGTCCAAAAATATAACTAATTTCAAACTGGCTATAAGAGCAAACTCTCACATGAAAGAAAATATTCATATACTTCTCATTACTCTCGAAAGGGCACCTACTGAGGAGCCACTGGGTTGTAGACCCAGTAGCATCCCGAACTTACTACTCTGTTCCTGTTGATGCCTCTATTAGCATTTTCTCAGTTCATTTTCTGGTCCCTCGAGACTACTAGTATATCCTAAGCCTTCTCTTTTCCTCTATAATTCTCCTAGTCTTGAGCATGAAGATCGAGTACTCTCAGACAGTCGCCTTTAATACCCTTTGAACCACATGTCTAGACATGCACTGTACCAAACAGTACCTGTGAGAAACTCAAAGCGGAAGTTGTCAGGATCCCTAGGGATTAGAACAGCCCACTCACTAATCCAGAGCCCGCTTTTACTGGCACATGCACCCGTTCATTGGAAATGCAAGCCAGTTTTTCCATCTCTCATCTCACTGAAAACTCGATAAAACTACATATATAGGCCTGGGGAAGGATTTATACAATATTCCTGAAGGCACCTTGTGGTGGATCTTGTTTTCGAAAACATATTCGATGGATCTCAGCCTTGATGGTTATTAATCCAGAAGATCGATTGATTAAATGACCCGAGTTAAGTGGGATTTGATAAAACACTGCTTAACACGTTCTGTAAGTATTAACATAATACACAATATAATAGAGCATAAAACAAGAAACGAGTCCTAATGGACCTGGTTGAAGCTTCAATCATGTCTACGTGCCTAGGCGGCAAGCTCCTACTCCACACCTACACATCAAGACTAAATAGTAACACCAAGTATAATCCATGAGTACTACACTCCTCATCAATCCATACAAGACAATATCTATTTACATGCATTTAAATTCAAAATCTAATTCACTATTATCATGCATTAAAATTTAGACCAACACTTATTTACAATGACACCATTTGCATCATAATAAAATCATAAAACAATATATTATCAAATAAAATCAGAAAAATTCTATACCTAATCGTCAGTCACAAGGCGACGGCGATAAGGTTGTGGCTGGCTCCAGTGAGGATCATGGGGGAGAGGGAAGGGATAAAAAGGAGAAGGGAGTTGGGTGAGGAGGATGGTGTCAGCTAGATGGTGATGGTGTCGGAGGTTTGAAATAAATAGGTGTTGAGGGGGAAACCGAGTGGTTGGGAAGAAGGTTTGGAGTCATCTCATAAGGTGACGGGGGAAGAAAACGAGTGGTCAGGGAGAAAAATGAGTGGTCATCTCATAATTAAAACTTGACTTGACTCTAACTGGAAAAAATAATACCAACTCATAATACAATTAAAAAAATCCAAAAAATTAGGGGAAAATCCCATAAAATATAATACACATCACAACATTACAATGACATGCTCTATAACTAATAACTCATCCAAACTGTTTGTAACGCGTCCTAATGGGTTATTCTGCTTAAAAATAATTCTTCGATCTAATTAAAATAAACAAAGAAAAGTTGGCGTACTTTCATATATTCTAATAACTCATTCTGTTGTTGTCTTACTAACGTTATCATCATATATTTGGGTAGGCATGACTCTCATGGTTCATAATACAAGACTGGCCTCACTCGGTACGCGTGTTTTGAAATTGACCCGACTAAAATTAAAGGTCGAACCGACCATTTTAAACTATAAAACCCCAACTCGAGTCACAGGTTTTACACTCTCACTTTGCCTTATTGTTAATTTGCTCAATTTTGGTCAGTCCAATGATTGTCAGCATCAATGTTAATTGAGATGGTAGGACATTTGTATAAAAGCAGAACTCTGATATGGTGCAGTTCCCCATTGGCATCAACACATGTCAATTGATCCCTACCGCCCACACGGGAGTTGATAGTGGACCTTCAGGCCGAAGCTAATCAGAGTGTTGAGACAAGAGAAGCAAGCTCTACATGATGAGCAAATGCGAGGATGTGAGGATTGGTAGTAGTTATGCTAGGACATGAGTCGATTGTTGGATATAGTTTGGGAGATGGTCGTGGCAGTGGTGAATTGGAGAAGAGGCTAGTGGAGGCAAAGACTTTCATTGAGACCTCTGAGCCATAGAGGGTATTGCCACCGCCATGTTACGTGTTTAAAGTATACAATATTTACCTATGTTTTTAATATAATTTTGTGCTTTTCGGGTAAAAATATTATTAATTAAGTGATATTTTACTTTATTTTTTAGTTAATTAATATTTTGTTAGATATACTTAATTTTGGTGTTTCAATGCAGAAAAAGATGAAACAAATTAAGCTTTGGAATTGATTGGTCATGACACTTGGGCCCACCCAATGGCTACAATTTATAATGTTCAATGGAGTCAAGGAGTTGGAAACTTAAAGAGACATCATAATTGATTAGACTACGTCGATTTGTGAACACCATCTTCGAACTCTTGTATTTCGACTTCTATATAAAGGGGTGGTCATTTGTTGTTTGAGATATCACATCTCATCTCTTGGCTTTGGAGTGTAGTGAAAGAAGTAGTTTTAGTTTTTGAATTCTTTTCTTTACATAATAAAAAGTAGTTTCTTCTTTATATTGTTTTCTATTTTTATTATGGAGTAATATTTTATTTCGTTCAAGGCAAATCTTAATGCATTTTTTGTTAATTAATCAATTATCACTAGGAGGTAGAAATTGAGGCAAAATAATAGAAGCATGAAAGAGTGGGAGCCACCATGTCATATAATTATCCTAGATCAACAATCGGAGGGAATAAAAGATAAGAGGAAGATTTGATGAAGATTAAATTGATGTTAAGGGAAATTCAACTCTAGAACGAGTTTTATCATTTTAACTTCGCCTTTAATTTAAAGTATTACTTAGATTAAGTTAAGTCAGTTATTTTTGTTTTATTCTTCATTTTATTTTCTTTAATTAATTTAAGGAAATTCATCTCTCTGTGGGACGATACTCAATTTACCATTATATTACTTGTTTCGACCGTGTATACTTGCATGATATTGAACCACTGCAAGCATAGTTTCCCTGTATCCCCACAACCCTGCCTATAGTAAGGTTGTACAAGATGTAGACACTAGGGATGCTAGTGGGACTTCCACTCCCAAGATAGGCAGGCAGCAAGTAGGCAAAAACAACGAGGCCAAGGCAGTTTGTTGTCAATGAGGGCTCAGGTAGCCAAGGCCCACATCATCATGCCAAAGAGAGTAGGGACTCGACCATTTTTAAAAAGCAGTGAACAATTGTTCAATGAGAGCACAAATCCTGAGGCGGAAATAGAGTGGATCGACACAACTCAAGGAGTGTTGATGCACTTGGGCTGTCCACCCAAGGTATGGTCTGCATTGCCACCGGGGCCATACAGCATATGGGCAAGATCTGGTGGGATTCTACTTATATTGCATACCTGGAGACTAAGCCTCTGGATCAAATATCATGGGATGAGTTCAAGAACTATTCAACTTTCTGTACTATTCAGTGATAGTCGAGAGCCAAGAATTTTTATCATTCGAGAAATGTGAGGGCATGCCCATTGCCAAGTACCAGGCCCAACTTCTCACACTAGAGAGCTTTTCCCCGAGTAGTTTTGGTAGTAAGAGGGAGTAGACTATCCAGTTTGTATGAAGTATACATATCAACATCAAATCTGTGGTGGCCAGTTTTTCATACATGACATTGGCAAAGGCCATGATTAGAGCCTTGGAGTGTGAGAATGCACACAAGTCCCATCACCAGTTGAGGGGCACGGGTCAGTTTAGTTGCCAAGGACCAAGGTGTAGAGGTCAAGACCTTCAGGGTCCATAGTAATAGAGGCTGTCAACCAATGGAGGAGTGACGGCATATACTATCAAGGGTCAATAGGTGCAGAGGTTCCTTCGCCAAACCTAGTCATTCTAGGCCCAAGGCCACAATGGTGGAGATTACCATGAGTGCTTGAGATGTCCATAGTGCTAGATGTTATATCCAGGAACATGTTGGAGTGTGCATGCTTTTCATGTGGCAAGATGGGACACCTTGTAGGTGAGTGTCCAAGGCGACCATAGAAGTAACATCACCAACAATAGCCTCAATAGTATTGGCCTCAGCAGTATCAACATCAATAGTATCAAAGAGGACTGGATGTTGCATAGGCATTGAACTAGGACATGGGGCAGCCAAATGAGTAAATTCAGGGTCCAGGCTAGAGCAATAGGGTAGGATGTATACAGTGATGGTAAAGGAGGTAGTCTAGGATGTCATCGTGATCATAGGTACTTTACTTATCCATTCAACTTCTATGGTTGTTTAGGTTGACTCTGGTAGCAAGCATACCTTCATAGCTAAGACATTCATCGATAGGATTGGTGTGTTCGTAAAGGACTTAGACTATTAGTTAATTATATCGATTCCTGAAAGAGTTATTCTCACCATCAGAGTGTGCGTGAGGGGTGGTGTTGTGGTTATCCATTAGTGCATCTTTTTGGCTGATTTTATTGTGTTACTTATGAGAGAGTTTGACACCATCCTTGGCATAGACTGGATGGCCAAACACTAGGCATTTATCGACTACAAAAAGAAGAAAGTTCAGCTTTGCATAAAGAGGAATGTGAGGATTGTATTTTTGGGGCAATTATTTAATCTCGTATTAGCACACCCAGAGATCGATTGAGTGAGGATGTTAGATTTTCCTTAGTAGTGTTGTTGCCATAGCCAAGCACTCAGTGCTAGAGTTAGCATAGATTCTAGTGGTCCATGAGTTAACTGATTTTTCTATATGAGATGCCCAATTACTGCCAGCCAAAGGGGTGGAGTTTGTAGAACTGCACCTTTTTCTAGGATACCATATTAGATATCACTGCTTGAGCTCAGGAAGATCAAGACTCGGGTGCTTTTAGAGCAGGGAATTATCAGCCCGAGTTTCTCACCTTGGGGTGCTAGAGTTCTCTTCATCATGAAGAAGGGTGGCAGTATGAGGTTGTGCGTGGACTATAGAATGCTCAACTAGGTGAAGGTAAAGAAATGTTATCCCCTCCAAATAAATGATTTGTTTGATGAGCTTGGAGGAGTTGCTATGAATTCGAAGATTGATCTTCGATCTAACTACCATCAGTTGAGGATTCAAGAGGAGGACATATCAAAGACAACCTTTAGGACTCAGTATAGGTATTATGAGTTCTTAGTCATACCTTTTGGGCTAGATAACATACCTGCATCATTCATAGATTTCATAAACTGGGTGTCTCAACCGTACTTGGATCAATTTGTAATAGTGTTTGTTGATAACATTCTGATATACTTGAGGTCCAAAGATGAGTATGAGGTGCATGTGAGGATTGCTTTGCAGAGTCTGCAAGAGAACCATCTGTATGCAAAGTTCTCCAAAGTGTGAGTTTTTTCTGTCAGAGGTAGTATTCAGAGACATGTTGTATCAGCAACTGGAATCGTAGTTGATCCAACCAAGTTTAAAGTAGTCATGAGATGCGGACCAACCTACCACTACCATGGAGATCCAGAGTTTCTTGGGATTAGGCAAATACTATAAGAAGTTCATAGAGGGTTTCTCTTTCTTGGTAGCCCTTCTCACCTAATTGACTAGGAAGGAGGAGCAATTTGTATGGATAGATGCATGTGACAAGAGTTTTCAAACTCTGAAGGAGAAACTCACTCCCACCCTAGTGCTTAGCCTACCGAATGCCACGATGACTTTGTGGTGTACAATGATGTGTCGAGCATTGGACTCGGGTGTGTATTGATTCATAAGGGCATAGTGATTGCATACGCAATCCGATAGCCAACAGTTTATGAACAAAACTATCTACCACGGGACTTGGAGCTTGCAGCAGTAGTGTTTGCTTTGTGCATATGGAAACATTATCAGTATGAAGTGCCTTTCTAACTCTTCACTTATTACAACAGCTTAAAGTACATCTTCACATAGAAGGATTTGAATAATAGGCAGATGAGATGGCTAGAGTTCCTTGTAGATTATGATATAGAAGTTACTTACCACCCAAGTAACAAAAATGTGGTGTCAGATGCCCTGAGTAGGAGACCGGTTGTATGTGGAGCGGGACTATTAGCTAGGGGCATTTGGTATTAGGATCAAAAAGAAGTGTAACAAACAGGCACCTTGTGGTAGTGTTGGCAAGGCTCACTATTAGTCCAACCATAACAGACCTATTTAGCGGGCACAGGCAGATGATCAGCTACCCAAGTAGTAGTTTGTCCAAAGGATTTTTTCCAATTTAGTTAGAGATACAGATGGTATGTACTTGATGAGAGGATGGTTGTGCACCAGATTTGCCAGTCTATCCAGGATTGCGTGAGGACATCTTTCATGAGGCCCATTGCTCAAGGTTTACTGTGCATCCAGGCATAATGAAGATGTATCACAACTTGTGTCAAACTTACTTGTGGCCATGGTTGAAGAAAGATGTTCTCGTTACCGTGTCAAGATGTTTTGTTTATCAACAAGATAAAAAGGTTTGTTGCAGTCATTACTACTGCCAAAGTGGAAGTGAGATTACATCACATGTGATTTTGTCATGCATCTACCCACCTTCTTTGCACTAGATGGATGTCATGTGGGTTATTGTTGATAGGTTGACAAAATAAGCTTACTTTATCACAATTTGTGCAAACTATCTTGTATTGACTTTGGCCAGGTTGTATAGAGATCAGATTGTCAGGATTCACTGAGTTCAACAAGAGATTGTCCGATAGGGACCCAATATTTGCCTCTTCCTTTTGGAGATCTTTCTTGAGAGAACTTAGTACGGAGACCAAGTTTAGTATAACCTATCACCCACAAACCGATGACCAGTCCTAGAGGATGATTTAGACCTTGGAGGACTTGCTTTGATCATGTTAATGAGCTTCAGTGGATCTTGGGAGGAGCATTTAATGTTGGTGGAGTTTGTAGACAACAGTTATTAGGCCAGTATCAAGATGACACTATTCGAAGCCTTGTAGGGTGCAAATCGCTGACATGTTGGCTAGAGGGTGGTGAGCCATTGATAGTAGGCCCCGAGTTGCTTTAGGACTCCTAGCAGATAGTTGAGTTGATACAACAGAGATTATCATCAACTCAGGATAGGTAGAGGGCATATGTAGACCAGTGGCACAAGGATGTCAACTTTGGCCCCAAAGATTACGTGTTCTTGAAAGTCTCTTCGACTAAAGGAGACATTAGATTTGGAAGGTGGGGCAAGCTAAGTCCGAGGATATTAGCTCATTCGAGGTATTCAGGCAAGTTGGTGAGGTAGCTTATGAGCTTGCACTACCACCCAGTCTGTCAGTTGTACATTTAGTGTTTCATGTCTCCATGTTGAAGAAGTGTGTGCTAGATAGATTGCACGGATTAAAGAACAAGGAGCTTGACATCCAACCCAACCTATCCTCTGAGGAGGAGGTGCCATTCGTGAAGGTACTATGGTCACATTAGGGAATTGAGGAGGCCACATGGAAGCATAAGGACAAGATGTAGCGACACTTTCCCAAACTCTTCCCAGAGGAGGATGGTGATGCGAGGTAATAGCACACCCCATGCTTCTCTTTTGGTTGTGTTGTGGTATGTTGGTTGATATGGCATATTGTTGCGATGCAATTTTTGAAATGGAATTTCTAACATGGCGGAGGTTGTAAATCCGGGTTGTTTGACCGCTGGTGTTAGAGTCGGTTCAGCCTTGACCTAGACGTGTCTTATGGGTCTGACCCTTCTTGCTGAGGTATGTGTGTGGTATGGTGTATGTGTGCCCAGCGCTAGCCTCCTTTGCCGTTTGTACATTAGTTTGGATGCTCGTGCCTAGCCTTTTAATTTATGTTCAGCGGAGTCAACTCTACTTAGATGTTAGGACCAAGCCCCTCATTGTTAGGGTTTTCAAGTTTAAATATGGTGATGCCCTCATGGCCACACTTGAATTTTCCCTCCCATTTTGCCTTAGACACAAAGGTTCTAGCCAGTACCCTTGCATCTAGCCGCATGACCCTATTTCATGTGGTTCAGTTCATGCAACTTGCCTGTGTGTCTAGCCAAGCGTTGACCATGGTGTAGCTCAGTAGAGGCCAACGCAAAGACGCTAGTCTAGCTATAAATAGCCCCCCTCCCTTATTGCCCACTCTGTTCACCTTTGGCCTCTCTTCTTGTAAAGACCCGGAAAAAAAAATTTTTAGCTGGTTAAGTATGAATTACCCAGTTAAATTGAAAAGTAATTTCTAATCGGACGATTCTAGTTGAATCAGTCGAGTCGAACACATTAATTAAGTGAACCATACCATTTAAGAGGTTGAGTGAAAAGGTTAAGTGAACCGTGTTAATTACCCAATTACCCGGTTAAAGGAATTATGATGAAAGGGTGCTTCCACAAACCCTAGCCGTCATTTATTCTTTAAAAAAGGAGAAGGGGTCGTTGAACCTAGGAAATACCAATGGATGATGGGGTGTGAGAATTTAATGAAGGGGTCATTGAACCTAGGAAATACCAATGGATGATGGGGTATGAGAATTTAATGGAGGGAATGGTTGAAGTGTATATATATGCAGGAGGAGGGAGTATTTCATCCCTCATCTCCGTCCCAGGCGACCTCCCCATTACTGTGTGAGTATTTCATCCCTCATCTCCGTCCCAGGCGACCTCCCCATTACTGTATTAGGGTTCACGGATCACAGTCAGACGTAATCACAAATCAGGTACGTATAATAGGTAGAACATCGTATTTTCCTTGTTGGTAGCCTAGGTCGGCCTGAGCCCAGATTCGACCACCATGCACGAAGTGCAACCGGGGTTAATGAATTGACTCAGTCCGACACTGGGTCGTGTTATGTGTGTGAATCATGTAATGCATCGATATTGTTTTGGAGTAGTGATAGCCGCCCCATAAAAAGGCTACGGCCGGGGTGAGTGAGGCACAGCGATTCCTCCATCGCACTAGAGTGCAGTGATTGCCGCCCCATAAAAAGGCTACGGCCGGGGTGTGTGAGGCACTGGCACTGAGTGCAGTGATAGCCGCCCCATAAAAAGGCTACGGCCGGGGTGTGTGAGGCACTGGCACTAGAGTTGGCAGTGAGAGCTTCCCCACAAACGGGGCATAGCGATCACCTGAGTGCAGTGATAGCCGCTCCACAAAAGGCTACGGCCGGGGTGTGCAAGGCATTGGCACTGGAGTGCAGTGATAGCCTCCCCATAAAAAGGCTACGGCCGGGGTGTGCGAGGCACTGGCACTAGAATTGGTAGTGAGAGCTTCCCCACAAACGGGGCATAGCAATCACCCGAGTGCAGTGATAGCTACCCCACAAAAAGGCTACGGCCGGGGTGTGCGAGGCACTGGCACTGGAGACGGTAGTGGTAGCCTCCCCATAAAAAGGCTACGGCCGGGGTGTGCGGATCACAGCGGACACCTCCTCCGCATTGTTTTGGAGTATAGCGGAATCGCTCCACCGCATATTAAAATAAACATAAGGAAATAGTGGAATGTACTTGTTTTGTTTTATCTATTATACTACTTAGTGTTGTAATCACTAATGCGGAATTGCCTCCGCAGGTGTGCAGATACAAGATTAGGTGATTGACATCCAGAGTATGGAGCAAAATAAATATGAGGACTCCTTTTCTTTTAAATTGAGAAATAAGTGTGGCTGCTGGGAAACGGTCCAAGACTGTGGGATGTTTATGTATGTTATTATTTATAAAAAATGTTTGACATAATTACTTACTTTTGAGTAACAACTAGCCAGTTAGGCCCACAATATCGTGAAAAATGGCGGGTCGTTACACTTCTTGCAACCTTCCCCTTTCTCCCTTGCCTTCCCACTTCCTTATCAGCATTCCCTTGCTCTTCCTAGCCCTCTCCAAGCCAACCAAAGCTCCTAGGTTAATAAATCTTGGAGTAAGAAGCCCCAAGAGACCTACCCTTGAACACGTAAGAGATAAAGGCCTCTCCTTTCTCCTCTTCTGCATGAAGTTTGTGTGTTTCATGTCTATGTGTGTGTGTGTGTACTTTTCTTGTATTTGTAAATTATAAATATGCTTGTTTCGAGTAGTGTAGCTTTAAAATTATGTCATTTAGCTTTACTATTTTGAATAGCCTACCTGTCACTTTGCCCAATTTTCCCACCCTATTTAAAATTGTATTTAGATGCAATCTTCTGCATGTTTTAATACTAGTATGTTAGCTATTTTGTGGTAAATTACCAAGCTAAATGAGCATCAAAAGGCTTGAATATAACCCCTAAATCCGATGTGTGCTTGTTGTGCGATTACTGTGATATTTCATGCTCTGGGATTGTGATCCTTGCTCAGCTTGCTAAAAGATTTCATAAAAATCATTAAAAATTATCTAAGGTCTTACTAAGTGTGTACTGAAAACTCAAAAGTTTTGGGCACGGTTAAAACTCATTCATGTAATATAAGAATGAAGGGTAAAACCCTAATTCCTTAGCTCCAGCTAAAAAATTCAAAAGCCTTGTTATTTGGTGGTGAAATCCTATGAAATTTCACTCAGACCTTAGCTTGTGTCCCTAAAACATCATTCGAAAATTTGAGAGCCAATAGTTTGGTAGATTTTCCAGTATAAATTCCCCCAAGACATATAGGTAGAGATAGCTTGAGAAATGTCCTAGCCCTTATTCCAAAATCCAATCAGGCTCAATTACTTAAAATTTGTATCTATAATTTAATAAGATCAAAGCCCCATGGTGTTGGCTAACTCTCCCATTTAACCCAAGAACATTTAAAGTCTTCGAGCCTATGAACAAGCTTCAAGAAAATTAGTGTGTAGCTCAAGAATACTATTCTTAGTACCTTAGCCCAACCTTAGTGAGCTTAGTTTGCCATGTTGGCCAATGGGCCAACACTTGCTAAATTTTCAGCCCATTTGGATATCGTTTCACTCATTCGAAAAATCATTTAGTTAAGTTCGTTCAATTAAATCATAAGTGTGAGACTTTCCATTAAGCGTACTTGCAACCCTAAACCCTATTAAGCTACTTAATGAGGTTTAACAAGTCATTAAGTATGATAATTGAATTAATTAAGTATTTTTAGTGTTGTACGTACATGTGTTGATGATTTGCCTCGTTATGTATGTCAATGTGATCTGAGAATGATTTGTGTTTTATCTTTTGTTAGAATACGTGGGGTGAGCTCGTTGATATAAGATAAGGAGCTCCACTCATCCAAGTTCATAAGACTCTTGTGCTTCATCTCTACTTGACTCTTTAAATATTGAGGTTTGACAGAGTTTAATACGTAAGACAACTTCAGTGACGTTTTATCAGATCCCTCTATTGTTGGGCCATTCATCCAAATTTTTCTAGTTTAAAAAAACTTAAAGGCAAAGATCCCTTGATGGTTTTCAAAAGCTATGCTCGAGAAACCTTATAATACAAGTGCCTACCTAAGCCTATTATATAAGCGTATGAGGGTTTCAATTTTACAAGCATTTGAGTAATATATGGGAAGTATAAATTGTACTCGTACTCCTTTAAACCTTAGAGTATTCCGTAACGTAATGCATTTCTTAAATTTGTAGCACTTACTTAACAACTATTACAATGTCATCTAAGTACCATGGCAAGTGAAATATAGAGGATGTGAGGGCGTAAGTATTGTGTATAAGTATGTTGTTGTGCTTGCACTATAACAACCTGCCCGTTCCTAGCCATGAGCCAATGTTACGATATGAAACTAAATGTCTTATAAATTAATTTTTCTATTAATTATCAAGATTTTAAAAACTATGACATAAAATATAATATAATAAATGCTCAAAAATTTCTAAGCCCCATGAACCGAACCAAAATCCTACTTCCATGCAAACAATCTAGAAAAAATAATAGTCCAATAACAGAGTCCTCCAACTGTCCCGAATCTACCCATCCTTCCATGCTCATACCTGCAAAGGCAATTTCGCGTTAGTGATAAAAACACTAAGTCATATAATTACAAGAAAAAATTAATATATTCCACAACATCATTAATTCGATTTTTAGTGATTATGAGACTATGCTGAGCTCTTAATATACTGGGAAGGTGGCCACCCATCCAACTACAATCTCATGTATCCGCACATACGCTACGTGGCCCTCGGCCTGTAGTTACCGATATTCATCATTGACTCACCCTCTCGGTATCACAAGTGTATAATTAGCTGTCTTACGCCATTGCGCCATATCACCCCTTTCAGCATGGGGGCAAGTATTTAATCTTTCAAGAAGGTGCTGCTCTATGTTGGGCTAAGCCAATTCTTTAACCCTAGTTGCGCTCAGTGCATGGTTGTCGAATGTGGCTAAGGCTGACCAAGACTCCCACATAGTAATTTTTTTAAGGGTGTTGTCCCATGTCTTGACTGAGCTAATTCTTTGACCCCGGTTGCGCTAGGCATGGTGGTCGAATGTGGGCTCAGGGTAACCAAGACTCCCACATAGGAATATATAACATTTCGAGTAATTATATGAACCTGAAATTTTGTTGAGGCACCCGCAACTACAACACGTGATCCTAATATGAATAAGACTTCTCTAAAGTCTTCCCCTTGTGAGCCAAATGTGCTCACAAACTATCAAGTTGATATTTTATTTAACAATCAACAGAATTCTCCTTCATATAGAAAAATATATGTAGAATTCAAGAAATCACTATATTAAATTTTATTAATATGTATAGAATTTAAGAAGTCACTACATTAAATTTCATAGAAGAGAATGTAATCACATATAACTATATTAAACACCAATCATTTATGTGATAACGAAATGTGAAAAAAATTGACTATTGAATTAATGTGAATGAGTTTCAATCACAAAAATTTAATAAATGAAACTTATTTAAAATCATTGTACTGGTACCCAAAAGGTTATAATTGATACTTTATGATATTGATTTTTAAGATTTAATTTAATTAAATATTATTTATCGTTTATTCTAAGATTTACAAAATCCTAAATAAGATTTACATGCACGTTGGCTTGTTTTATATGACAGATTTTTCTTTACTACCCCGCGAGGCATTTCTAAAGTATTAAAGATTTTCTGTAGGTAATGAAGTACCCATCTGCCACTCTTGAAATATCAGTAGTTATTTCAGACGGATAATCAAACTTGTTAGATTACTAATGTGTTTCCCTATATCTATGTAGTCGAAGTCCATTGACGTTGGGTGTCTTAGGCACACAAATCCGAGGCTCATGGTGGTGGCAGTGTCAGTGATGATCATGTTTATGTATTTTGAAACTATATAAATTTTATTATTTTGTAGGCATGTGCCCTTAATTTCCATGAACTTTGCATGAATTTAGATTGGGTCTATGAGATGATGGATTATTTATGCGCATTTAAGGTATAAGAAACTTATTTGATTGTAGTTGTGTGTATGTTTTAGAAGAACGAGGGTAGGAAGAGCTTACGGTTCATGTTGTGTGAAGAGCTCACGTGAAGATCAAGTGTTTGGCTATGGTACCTTGGCACTTGTTGATGCCTATATGATTAATTTACCTTGCAGGGATGTGGAGTAGGTAACCACAACTAGTGTTTTCCTTTACTACAAAACCAGCATCATCCGATAATAAGTTACCTAACCTAATTATTAGAACTAGATTATGCATCTACATCTTTTAAAGTTCAACCTCTTACCTACATTAGAGGTGTTAACTTCGTGTAGCTCGTAGTGAAAATTACATGGGTAAATTACTCTCTTAGTCACAGGAGAGGTACTTCCTCTATTATGGCTCAAGAGTGTTCATTTGGGAGCTCTGAATATTAACATCCTTCCAATGATATTATGATCAATACGCATTATATGAAAAATCCAGTAACATGTCCATTTTAAACCTCTTTGATGGGTAAGATTTGCTTCCGTAAAATATGTACAATGGTAATCCAACGAACAACTCTTTAAATTATAGATCAAAATTTGGTTTGGGTTGAGCCCGAATTGAGGTGTTACACTATAGGTCATCTAGGGGTTAGAACCGGCGGAAGGGGTTGCAAACAAATCTAATAGTAAATCTCATCTTTTAATATATTTTTTATCCTTTTTATTCGAAAAAATCTTTGAGATCTTCCATGTTTTCTTTTTTTTTCAATTACTTGATTAAATTACAAAAATATATTTAATTTCACCTTAGGGATTGATTTGCTCGCCAAGTGAAAAGATTTTTCTTGGTTAGCGTACCGGCAAATATGTTAAGAACATAAATTTATTTAATATTTTACGATTAATTTTAACATAAATGTATCATTTTTTTATAAAATACCTTATATGATTGGAAGTCTAGTCGAAAAAAATAAACCACCTTCACACGACACGAGGCTACATCAAAATATTCATAATTAAGTACGTAAAAAATTGCTGAAATAATGTTCAACTTTAACAATTAAAATAATGACTAAATTAAAAAAGTTGGCAAGGCCAAAAGGGCAGTCTGGTCAGGACAGAATTGATAGTTGCTTTCTAGCTTTTTTGTTTTTTTATTTTTTATATAAGCATTCTTCCCATCGAGTTCTCCCCCTCTTCCGCAGTCTCACCTATCGCCCCAACCTTGCGCGCCCCCGTCGGCCGTCCGGCGGCCCCCGGCGGCCCCCGGCAGCGGCGCCAGCAGTGCCCACCCATGGGGCAGGGTCTGAGCTGCGCGGCCGTCCGGGAGAGCGGCCTGTTCGATGCTGCTGCTGCCGGGGACTTGGACGAGTTTGAGGCCGCCCTTGAGAGAGACCCCGCGGCTTTACGCCATGCCACCATCTATGATCGCCTCTCCCCTCTACATGTAGCTGCTGTTCATGGCAGAACTGAGGTGGGTTTGTCGGAAAAGTTGTGTTGGTGATGTTTGTTTCATTCTTTTGACGGACAAATTTGTGTGTTGGAGTGGTAGGTGGTGTCCCTGATCTTGGAGAAGTCTGTCAATCCTGATGCCTTTAATCGTCACAAGGAGGTGCCAGAAAGAGTTTGGAAACGTTTTTAGCTGTTTTGCTGTTTGCTTGGCATCTTCTGATAGTTGTGGGATTGATTTCTTATAGACTCCATTGATGCTTGCTGCCATGAATGGGAAGATCGCCTGTGTCCAGAAGCTCATCCAAGCTGGTGCCAATGTATTTTTTCTTTCTAGTGATCATTTCAACTCTTTTAGCATGTTGGATTTGCAAACTTTTCAGATTGAATTTTGATGATCATTCATGTTTACGATCGCAGATTTTGTTGTTTGATTCGACCAGTGGGAGGACTTGCTTACACCATGCTGCGTATTACGGCCACTCGGATTGCCTGCGAGCCATTCTTGCTGCTGCACATTCGACCCCTGTTTCAGATTCATGGTTTGTTCATTTTTCATCTGTGATCCATTCTCGTATTTGCCTATCTGAAATGCCGATCTTTGTGGGGTTTTTTTTTTTTTGATTCGGTGTGTTTCTTATATTGCAGGGATTTGCTCGATTTGTGAACATCAGAGATGGTAATGGTGCCACACCTCTCCACTTGGCTGCTAGGCAGAAACGAGCAGAATGTGTTCATATTCTTCTGGACAGTGGAGCTCTTGTCTGCGCTTCTACTGGCACTTATGGGTAGAAACTTTTGCCTTGAATCGATGTTTCGTGTTTGAACGAGATTGTTGGCAAGAAAAATTGGTGCGTGTTTGTGATCTGACGGATTAGTTGTGATCTCAGATGTGCAGAAAGCACTCCTCTTCATTTGGCTGCTCGTGGTGGTTCCCTTGATTGCGTTAGAGAATTGCTAGCTTGGGGGGCAGATCGCCTTCAGATGGATTCTTCTGGGTACGCTTCATGTTGTTTCTCACCAGATTTTGATTGGTTGCATAAGATGCTGCTTATTTTTCATATGAATTTTATATGGGGTTGATTTTTTGATTCATTGCTTGGTAAGTTAACTTGTTCTTGATGTTATTCTGGGCAATGTCAATGTTACTGTATCATGTTGATGGATATTTTCCCTCTGTAAACGCTCAAAAGCTAGAGGTTGGCCCTTTGTCTTGCAATGGAATAAAAACCATTGGGAGTAACCATTGTGCATTACTGAAGCAGCTCATGGAACACTCCTTTTTGGCTTTCTTGTACAGATTAAACTGTCCTTAAATCAGTTTATGCATTCTTACTTGATGTTTTGTGCATCAAAATAGGACAGCTTCAAATATTTATTTCTGTGGCCGTTGCATTTTCTGTGCCACACATTTTATTCTGTTGCTCCCATTTAGTTCCCAGGCTATGCTTGTACCTCAGGATTCTTTTAACACTGTTAGCCAAAGGATTCAATAAACTTTCAGTAATGTGCACTTCAAATGTTAATGAAACTCGAATTTTGTGTATAATGTAGGAGAATACCATACACAGTTGCGCTGAAGCACAAGTATGGGGCTTGTGCTGCATTGCTGAATCCTTCCTCAGCTGAGCCTCTTGTTTGGCCATCACCTCTGAAACTCATAAGCGAGCTAAACCCTGGAGCTAAGGCCCTCCTAGAGAAAGCTCTGATGGAAGCAAACAGGGAGAGGGAGAAGAAGATTTTGAAGGGCTACACTTTACAATCTCCTAATGCATCTGAAGACGATGCCAATGGTGATGATGCTGATTTTGATGAGGTAACTGATACATTTCTTTTGTTGTCCATATTTTATGGGACCAATCTAGTAATTTCAATTAGTAATCTGAAAAGAATACACAGGACTACGACTCTGAATTATGCTGCATCTGCTTTGAGCAAGTATGCACAATTGAAGTTCAAGATTGTGGCCATCAAATGTGTGCCCATTGCACTTTGGCCTTGTGCTGTCACAATAAGCCTAACCACGTGACAGCATCATTGGCTGCTCCAATTTGCCCATTTTGTAGAAGCAACATAGCTCAGTTAGTTGTCGCCAAGACCAATGACTACTGTGAAGAAGGGGACAACACCTTGAAGCTTAAAAAGTCAAGAAAGTCAATAAATTTAAGCGAGGGAAGCAGCAGTTTTAAAGGAATATCATCCCTTGGTTCACTAGGGAAGATGGTTCCTGGCCGAAGCTCTGGAAGAATTTCTGATGGCCCTGATTGGATCGACAAGCCGTAAGAACGAGTTGAGATCAAGTTATCATCATTACATCGCAGGTAACTCAATGCTTGTGGTTGGAGTATAAGGTAAAACAGATTTGAACCTTGAAGTTAAAGTGGAACCAAAATTTGGTGTCGGATGAGAAATTATAGTGGCTTAATGTGATCATGTTTGCCAATAAAACTCCAATATTTTCGTAGTATATGTCTTTTTAATATGAGCCAGGAAGAAAACAAAAGTTGGAAAGAAAAGGTATTCAACCAAAGTTAAATATCTTTCGCTTGTAGAAGGTAACAAGTGTAATTTTGGTGTCATTTGTTTGGATGCCGAAAGGGGCTGCCATTGTTGGCCCAAATAAATAGATGTTGATGGTGAGTGGTGAAGGTCGTTGAAACTTGGAAAGTCATGGAGTTCTGAGTCTTGTGAGCAGTGGAAAGTCTTTACCAATTGAAAGTCTGTGATTGCTGGTACAATAATGTGACTGTGTCTCTCTTCATACTTGTGCACAGGTGGTACACCTTTCATAACGCTATCATCTCAATCTCTTTGCTTGCACGTAGATGAAAGGGGGCATGCTACCTACCTGTGAATGAAGACAAGGTTTTGTCTTTCGTGTCTCTTTCTTGTTTATCATCTCTCTCATTTGGTGGCCTCTTTCATCCGTACGTGATATTTTGGGGCACTTCAAGTCTTCAACTTCAAGACTAGTTCCCATCTGTAGTTGATTGAAGATTAATTTCCTCACTAAGATTGATTAATATATAAAATTAGAGTTTGTATCTTGCAGTGAAAACAGATAAAAGATGTTCTCACAATTTAAATGGTTCACTAATGAAGATTTATTCTCTGCAGCCTAAATCTCAACTCTTCAAAGCACAGTGGGGAAAATCTTAGTTGCCCAATCTAAAAAAATATTCGTAAATGTGCATAGGGGCGCCGTATTTATATATAAATAATAAGGCTCCCACCCAAAGTAAAAAATATTCACGACATCTTATTAGGGTGTATTCGGTTGATCTACTTAAAGAAACCTAAATAATTTGGGATTTTCTCCTAATTATATGGATACAATTTATACGTTGAACACCTCAAAATATATTATATATTTCCAATATGATTTCTTTATTGGAATCAAACAAGTATAAGTGCTTCTATGCTCATTCCAACATGTATAATAGGATCAGAACATCATAATCACAAGCACCTTGTCTCAGCTCTGCTTCTTGAATACTTATGGATTGCTTTCACAATTAGATCAAAGAAACTCAATCCATGTAAAACAGAGTAGAAATTTTTACGCAAATGCCCTTCCAATTGATTGAAATATGAAGGGGAGCAAACCCATGCATCAATCCAACAAACTACCAGTTGATTGCTGTCACAACACAGATGCTTTTTTTCGTTGATCAGAAAAGATAAAGGTAAAGGCGCATCGGAGGCGTTGAGTAAAATTGACTGTTGAGTTGCAGTGGGAGAAAAGAGAAAGTTGTAGCAACTTTCAAAATACCATGCATGGCGATTTGATCAATCAGTGGATTCTTTTGCCCATCTTTATATATGAAAGAATATAAACGACAAGCAGTACAAGATTCGGACATCATCATCGTGTAAATGGTCAGTACAAGATTCGGATAGCAGAAAGTGTTGTGGGAGAGTCAGTACTATAAATATTTATTACAAAATTTGATAGCAACCATTTGATCTTGGTAGATCTTTCAAGGTATATAGGAAGAACAAAACAAAAAATGAATCTCTTTTCTCTAAGCATACAGCATGTCAGTAGTAAGAAATAAAACTCTAAATTAATTTTTATTTTTGTCCACCTCTACTTCTTTCACCCGCCACCGGAGATTCAAAATTTGTATGATTACGTGTAATAAAATTTTACACCTTATGATGCTTTTTTTGACGTCAACCCTTCTTGACCAATCATTGGCAAAGTTTTATTCATTTATATGGTCAAAAAATTCAAGAGATAAATTATAAAGACTCTTACTGCTGCCTTTTTTACGCTCTGTTTAAAATAGTAAACGCCTTCTGCTTCAAGGAGATCCGGCAAAATTGCCTCACAATAAATGTTTTAGAGGCCTAAATGCTTGGTAGAATCATGTTTTATGCTTATCAATACTTTCGTGAAAAATTTTGGGAATTTCCATGTTTAACATATACGTATGTATTATGAACAAAGCTATTAGAGGCGGTTCATGGTTGGATTTTTCAATGAGCAATTTTATTTGCCCATTTAAAAATTCAACGTTGGGATAAACATAAGGAATATAAGAAATTTAAGAAATATATGAGGTAAACAAAAACAATAATTTTGGAGTACCATACTGGATTTATACAGGTAGAGGATGTTTCAATTGGATCAAACCAGATTGGACCAAATTTTAAAATTATAAATGATATATTTTATTAGACATTAAAAATATCATCATCATCATCATCATCATCATCTGACTAATCCAGAAGAATTGAACTTGACATTGAAGATTTTTTCCTTCGACTTCATCTTGTCGTAAACCATATTAATTTTTAGTTCCAGTTTCCCATGTTTTTTGGGCCTACCACATCCGTTTTTTAATACACTGCAAAATATCATAACATATCTTTTAACATCATCATCTGGAGGATGTCTTTGCACATGCCCAAACAAATACAACTTTGTGTTCTTTCATTTTCTCCTTAATTGGTATCATCATTAATTGTGTACATATAGTATTATTAGGAATTTGGTAAGTAAGGGTTTTACCACACATCTATCGCAACATTTACATCTTAGCTACTCCCATTTCATCAATATGTTTTTGTTTTGTTGTCCAATATTATGTTTCATAAAATAGTGATGGGAAAATAGTTATTTTATAAAATTTACCTTTCAATTTCATAAGAACTTGTTTGTCGCATAACACCCTAGAAACAACTTTTCATTTTAGTCGTCCAACTGCAATTCTATGTTTGACAATCTCATCAATGCCTCCATTTGCATTTAACATGGAGTCAAGGTACTTAAAATGACCTTTATTTGACAACTTGTGGTTTTCTAAATGAAAAAAGAGTTCTCTCTCATATTTGTCTCACTAAAATTATATTTCATATATTCTATTTTTACTCGACTAATCTCTAGGTCTTGTGATTTTAGGATATCTGTCCATAATTTCAAATAACCCTCAACTCCTTCCCTAGAAGTATTAATCAACACCACATCATCTATAAATAGGATACACCAAGGGGCATCAACTTGAATATTTGAAATCAATTCATCCATTAAAAGGGCAAAGAGGTAAGGCCTCAAAACATATCCTTGGTGTAAACCGGCTTACAGTGAAAATTTTTCTGTCTTGTCCATCAAAGTCTTCACACAAGTACTAGCATTAGTATACTTATCTTTAATAGGATCAATATAAATCCTTGAGACCCTTTCTTCTTCTAAAACCTTCCAAATCAAGTTCCTTTAGATTCTATTATTTATTTTCTCCAAGTCAATAAACACCATATATATGTTCTTTTTATTTACTCGAAATTATTCCAAAATTTGCCTTAACAAAAAGATAGTTTCTGTTGTAAATCTTTGTGGCATGAAACTAAATTGGTTATACCTAATTAATGAAACACGTCACACACATTTTTCTACTACCTTCTCCCATAATTTTATTGTGTAGCTCATTAACTCGATGCCCTTGTAATTTAAATAATTTTAGATGTGAGTCTTATTCTTGTAGATTGGTATGATAGTATTTTTCTTTTATGCATTAGACATTCTTTGAGAACCCAATACCTTATTGAAAAACTTAGCCAACCATATGAGACCTAAATTGTCGATGCACTTCCACACATCAATTAGAATAGAATTGGGGGGGGGGGAGGGGCTAGATGCTTTTCTATTTTTCATTTTATCCAATGCATCTTTGATATCTTTTGTCTTAATTTTTCTACAATAAAGGAAAGGGTGCCTCTCACCATTCACATCCTCAACATTGGAATCACCCATTAGATTTAGAAGGCTGCAAAAATTGCTCTTCCTACGATCTTGAACCTCCTCATCTTTCATCAACACTTTATCCTCCTCATTTTTAATGCATTTAACACCTTCAAGATTTTTTTATTCTTTTTTTCCTTTAATTTAGCTGATTTATAAATTTTAACATTGGTGTTTTTTTATCTGAAGTCGTCGTAGAAGTTCACATATACTTTGAGTTTGGACTCTCTCGCCACTCTTTTGACTTCGGTTTGGGTTTTTCTCACATCTTCTCAACCTCCCCATCAACCACCCAAGCTTCACTCTCAAAAAGTTTTGCCTTTAACTCGACGAGAGCTTTACTCTTTAGATTCCACCATTTAATTGTACACTCAACTTTCAAAGCTTATTCAGGAGTAAGAGTCAATGTTAAGTTGCAATTGGCTTACCAGGGATGACCTTGCAGTTCTTAAAGAAGAGGCAATCATTCTTTTCAACGTGAGAAAATCAATTTGATTTTTATTGGCCCCAATTTAAATCTGATTAAGTGTTCCCCCACTTTTTGAAATAGATGTTTAAGATGCATAAATCACAGGCAGATGCATTGGCGGAGTTTTTAAAATATTTTCATCATTAAAGTTAATTATATACCGGCAAAATACCATGATTTTTCAACAAAAAGTCAAATTTTGTTAAAATTTCAGATTAAAAATTGTGGCACATTTGAATAGTACTATGGCCTAAATCGTATTAAATTTAATGGTGATGCAGAATACCTAAAATATACTAGATTTAAAGACAGTATGCCATGTACCGGATAGGATCCGGTGATACTGTATTAAAAATTATGATAAAAATATGAGATAGTGCGACTGTCCACGGTAGAATCCTTTTCAACAAGTCGCTTAAAAAACAAGAAGGCCAGACCTTGTTCCTTGCAAATGCAGCAGCAAAGAAGAGAAAAGTATCCAATCTTACCTGTTAACAAGAAACAGACCTTGTTTCTTGCAAATGCCCAATAAACAATTGCATAACCCTACCATTAAAGGCAATGGCCAGACTTCGATCCTTGGAAAATGCACCAGCATATAAAGCCAACCTGACCACCAAGAGCAATTACTAAACATTGTTTTTTTTTTTTTGAAAATTTATTAGATCTACTGCAATAAATTGGAATAGGGTTTCAACTGATGTTCTAAAACTTCATTTGGACTCTAAAAAATTATCAAGTCAATTCCTCTCTAATATGGTTGCTCAAGTTAAACTTCATGATTGATTCTCTATGAATAATACTCATTGATGATAATGATTAAACTTAAGTGTAAATTGATGGGCCATCATTTATTTAAAATTGGTTAACTAAATTAGAAGTTACTCTGATTGGTACTAGATCTTATAATCTTTCATTCTTAAAATTTCTTTCTTCGGCCAACTACCTAACTACCTTATCATCTAATACAGTGTCCAATCTCAATCCAAGACCTACGAAATTAGTCTTACATCCAATATTTATAAATCTCTACTTAATAACAATTTTTTGAAGAATTAATGATTTAGCGCATCAATTTGCACTTCTGTTGGGTAATTACAATGATTGACATCATTTGGTTCTCCTATTCAAGTAATAAAAATTATTAAAAACTTCACTATCATTCTTATGACATAATTAAATTAAAATGTAATATATGCCATATATTTGTTAGTATCAAGTTTCATAAATTAGGAGAAAAATATAGGCTCATTTTTCGTCACCTGTAATTGCCAGTGGGAGTGTATTTGAGACGTCAAACATGTTGAAGTGATAAAAAGAAGGTATGAAGAAATTAAGATACTCTTGTCTAAGAAACAATCAAACAAAGTCAATAAAGAAAAATCGCGAGGTAGACACATCAGGTTTTACATAGTTTTATGGTGTTCTCGCCCATAATCATTGGAAAGATATATTCTCGGTACAATCCACTATTTAGAACGCTTCACAACAATGTTTCTATATTTATTCAATTAGATAAGATACAAGAGTAAATTTATTTCTTTACAAACTTAGAATCTTCTTCAAACAAGTTACAAAACAGCAAGGATAGACTCTATCAACTACCGCTTTGAGAGTGATGGAGCAAGGCCTCAACACTTGAGTCTTCGAAGTCTTTAAACTGATTTTCCAACATTCAAGCTTTCTCCTTAGTGTACGCAATTAGCAGGATGAGTCCTATGCTCATTTAATTTGGAAATTTTGAACCTTCAACCTATCTCACATTCCTTCAGGAAATACTATTTCTTGATCCCCCCCCATATGGTTGAGAGATATGATTTTCTCATTACCTTTTCTCAACATTTACGAACAAATACCCTTGGCAAAAAAAAAACCTAATTTCCCTCCTTATTGCTTTCTTGATATCGCAACTATTTTTTACCTAGTGGCATGGGCTTTGAAGCTTTCATTGAGATGGGTTTACAATAAAGAGATGGGCTTGAAACAACCTCGGTAAGTGTTAGGGTTCGATTCGAATTTAAGAAAATTAAGCATAAACCTAACAACCAGGGTTTCCAAATTAAGGATTGAATCTCAATTTAGAAAAATAAATTGTCACTTTCGAGGGTGCAATCCCCTCTTTAAACAACATGGCATTCTGAGGTTTGCGACCCCTTATAATCTGCTCATAAAATAAACTCAATTCTTGATTATTTGATTGATTCTTAAAAGGAGAATATAAACCTTTTTTTATAGACTTCCAAACAGCCCTCTGGGGTTACACAGATGTTATTAATTTGACCACGGACTTATTTTGGAATTACATTGAGTGTAGGGCTACATTGACGGATTAATAAAGCACATATTTTATTAAATACAATCTTAACAACATCTTAACATTAGATTCGACTAAATAGAGTTATAACAGTACGTGGGCCTGACAATCATGTGACAGGCACATGTATTAGGGGACAAGTGAGTGTGGAAACACATGCAAGGGTCGTGTTACATGCATTGAAACGACTCTGAATTAGTTAGAAGTTACGGGTTAGGCTTCAAATCAACTCTACTTTATAACAAACTTAGTCAAATTTGAATCCCAAAATTTTAAACTATACTTCCATGAAACATAAATACTCCATCTTGTACAATATGTAATACACGACATTATATGGAAAAGAAGACAAATTTATATATCAATATACATATTTATATTTACGATGTCCTTACCCAATTTTGAATTTTCACGTTTTCTTTTAAAAAAGAGGACTAAATAATTAACTACCTCCAATCATATTCACTAAAATATTGTGGCGCATCGATTGAACAATTCAAATATCCTTCAAATTGTGGCCGTAGGATTCAAGCCCGGGCGCCAAAATACAGTTAAATGTCAACTAGATGAATGAAGATCACACACAAATCAGGCAAATCAAGTCATTTGCACATTTAATTGGCAATTGAGACAAACTGAGTGAGCCATTGACAAACATTGGCTCGAATACCAAGGAAATTCAGGTGGCAATTGTCAGGTGGCAATTAGGTTGAATACTGCTAATTCTATGAACATAGATAGAACAAGATCAGTAGGTTTTTATGTTAAAAATCAAGTAAAGAAGACTTTATCAGAAATCAATCCTTCTTGCCTTTCTTATCTTGCCACAGCTTATCAATGGATTCATTCCAAACAGCGATTCAAGCTCCTCATTTGTGAAAGAAAGTATTCGGCGACAGCAACCCGCAGCATCTTCTTTAATCTGCAGGTTCAATGGTACCAGTACTGATCTTGGCTTCTTCTTTGGTGCCGATGGGCACCTTTGGTTTGTACAAATTCTGTGCTCCATAGACCTTGGTGTTCTGAACCCATCATTGAATATGTATTCCTCTTCTTCACCTTGGATCTTGGCCAATTCAAGCTTACAAACAGACTCAGAAGCCGGAGTAACACGTGATTCTTTATCCCCCTCTTGTGCATGCAGGTCACCCCCTCTTGCTGTATTTGAAGCTTCTGAAACTTGAGCAAACAAGTAATGGACGTTTGCAGATGAATTGGTGGTACCCATTTCAGAGTCTTCTCCTCGTCGAATTCCCCACAATTATGGCTAATAGTAGACGGCCATGGAAGAGTAGTAATGATCCAAGATATCAACCAAAGAAAAGAACGACGGCCATAATCATACAAGGGCATACAAACAACGGCTGCAGGCCTAGAAATTTCAAATTACAAGCCGATGCTTCAATTGTCAATTCTCATAGCACAGAATCAAATTTTAGAAACCAAATACTACCTACATAATTGCCCATGGCTTCAAAATATTTTTTGGGTCGATGTTTATAGGACTCTCGATCCTTACGGGGAGTTGATTTGGTATATATATGTATGGTAGTAGCTAGGAAAGAAAATAAAGCTGCCGGCCATGTAATATTAAATCATGTCGTGGATCTTGCCTTTGAGGAAATCAGGTACGCGCCGGTTACACGTGACGTGTTTACTTGAAATAGACACGCCCAATGGAGGGTTTTGGTACGATGATGATGAGCTGCATGTTTCACGGCGGCGTTAGCCTCCTGACCTTGTGGACCACACCATGTTACTCACGATTGGCAAAAATTGGAAACAGAACCGAATCAAACCCGAATAAATAATACAGTTTGGTTTCCAAATAAATTTGTTCGGTTTTGGTTAGCCCATAGAAAAACTAAGTTCGATATCAATATTTTGGTTCAGAATTGAACGAAATCAAAATAACCAAAATAATCGATTTTTTGTAAAAAAAAGAGTTATAAAATATATATTTATCATTAATTATCATAATATTATAATATTTTATGATTCATTTTATTTGTTGAATATGATATATATTAACAATTACTTTTTAAATGATTATGTTTGCTAAAATAAAATTATAATTTTGATTACATAACTAAAAAAATTAATTTCTTATAACTTAATATTTAATTTGATTGTTTGGTTACCAAACCAATATATTTGGGTTTATTTCGATTTGATTTTGGGGACAATTTAGTTTGTTTTCAATTGCAGAATTCAACCACCAAAGATAATTTGGGTAATTCGGTTTCAGTTAGTTTGGAATGGAACCAACTGAATGCTCGAGCACCTTACTCACAGTAATATTTATTTCCGGGTTCAAAGATTTTTTAAATGACCAAAAAAATTGTAAATAGTGGGAGGTGGGCATGACTTAGTAGGCATTTCAGAGTTTTAAAGATAGTTTTAAATATTGTATCGTACTACCTCATTGTATTCAGTATATTAGCACTACCTCTAAATCCTATATGTTTTAAGATTTTATATTATTTAAAACCATACCTGTTTTTTAGTACGAAATTTTAATAAAATCTATTTTTTTGTTGAAAATTTTGATATTTTAATAAATATTTAATAAAATATTGATAATAAAATATATTTTTATCGGTTTAATAAAATATTATATATATAATTTTAGAACATGGTTCAACCGGGTTGACTCAATCAAACTAGATATACCCCAGACTATCTAAAAATGTGGTATGGTCATGGATATGCCATTTAAAACTATGGTTTAAGTACAAGTAGCGATGCCAATTGGCCAGGATAAGCAGGTGTTGGACCCAGCCGCATAGGTCAAAATTATCAGGTCTGAGAATTATGGTGTTTAAGTTTGATATATTGATATTGGAAGAAATTGACGCTGTAATGTGATCTTACCATTAATATTAATTATTGGTTATAAGAACTGATAAAAATATAAATATTCACAAGTGATAGCACATATTAATCACGAAAGTTTCGATATAACCAATAAGGATATTTTATTAGCACATATTATTTGTTATTGGCCGACCGGGTCCTTATTGGCCGTCTGACTTGCACCCCCTGGAACTAATTAATTTAATTTAAATCTAAAGTTTATGTTTTCTTTATATAAATTATTATAGTTATAAAACGTCATATAAAATATTCTACATCTTATTCTAAACTAAGAATAATTATAGCGTACTCTTACTTTTGTGGGTTTCCATCAAAAAATGTATATAGACATGCATGTAACGGCCGGGTTGCGGTTTGGCATATGTTCATACAATACTTGGCCAATAAAATGGTAAATGGTGTGGTTGGAGCATTTTTATTTACACACATGTGCGTATGGCTTGGGTTAACATCCATATTACGATTAAGATATTGATGCCTCTCGTACAAACAGTTGAAAAGGAATTCTTTCAAAATGGAGTGGCCAATTGTCCTTGTCTTCTCCACTCGGTACCTGTTGATTTTAAGTTGGCGGTGGTGGCGAAATCTATATTTAATAATAATAATAATAATAATAATAATAATAATAATAATAATAATAATATTATTATTATTCTTTTAAATTAACCCTTTGATTACATCCAACGGTTTCTATATACCGTCATCTCAACTTCAAAGGCTTTCCTCTTCTGCAACCAGCGCCTCGTTGAAAAAGATAAAAAGGAAAACCATCACTTGCTTGGAAAAAATAATCCTAATTTATTTCCCTCCTAAGTTCTAGAGGTACCTAGATCTCCAAAAAGTCAGATTTTACATTAGTTATATTCTTCGGAGCACTCGCTCTTGGGAGATAAAATGGATGTAGCAGTGGGGCTGCTCATTGACATCAATCGACATGGAGTTTGGATTATTGGTCGGTGGTGCATTTGGAAGAAAATCACATTGTTTATTTCCTTCACGAAACTGGGTTGATTCAAATGTTACATGAATCAAAACAACCATAGAACGAGCCTCTTGAGACAATTAATTCTGAAAATTAATGAGATATAAAATGTTATTTGCTTTGCTTAATTATAATAGAGAAAAACTATGGCAAAAACCAAGACTGTCTGACAGAACCAACTTCAATGGGATTTCCTTCTAATGCTATACAAAGAATAAATTAGATTGCACGAGATATGTAGGAGCAAAGATGACCCAACCAGATCTTACTTTTGTTTCTCCCCCACATAATCAACAATAAAAGTTGCAGGTCTGCTTCAATGCTATTGTCCCTTGATTTTTTTTTGTGTGGCCTGGTTGAAATCTCAAAGGTTTCGGTGGAGGGCAAAGTTTCAAGACGAGTATCTTGCTATTATCCTTAATAATACCCTCACAACTAACCATTTTTACATAATCTGTCAGGTTATTTGTGCTGCAGCAAAGGGTACCCGCCTTATATATAGATATGAAAAATATTCTTCTCAGCCAAAGGCAAGAGAGTTTTCTATACCAAACTCTAATCTTCGCCATCTGATCATAGGCCTAGATTCCGATCTAAAATTATTACACACACTATTGTTATAAATGTAAGACAAAAAATAAAAGGTTTTCTTTTATTTTTCTTACATTAATTGCCATTAACATGAGGCAAGATGTTCATAATTGACAAATATTTTACCTTAATCACCTTAACTCTTATGCAATCCTTACAAATCTCATGATTCTTATCCTGATATTTTAGTAGAAAGAATTAATCATTTCAATAATTTATCAACTCCACGTCTCAAAGCTAACATAAACAATATCATTCAACCCTAATTCCAAAACTAGTTTGAAGTATTTCTTATTACTATTTTATATCCCAAAACGTAACAACAATTTTATCATTTGTACTTCCATAAATTCCAAAAATTGTATAAATCCTAATTTAGGACATCCATATCCTCAATACCCTTTGGGAATCGAAGCAGAAAGACATTTACTATTTATTACCACCAATAGAAATATTTAAAGGTTTAACGATTAATGTCAAAACACCCTCCGGATAAATGAAAATACTTGGCCTTTGTTACCCATATATGATACGAGGCTGACAATGACGCAACTATCTGAATAATTTTAGTGTGAGATAACATCCCCCTTTCCTTCAAAATAATAGGAGTAACAGAGCTCCAGGCATGAACGGCACATATAAATCTAAACAAGACTTAATAAGGAACCTTGTCTCATGGCATGCAAGTATTGTTGGAGGTTAGGAGTCTTGGGTCTTGAGAAACTTAGGATACTCTCCCCCTTGCAGGCATAAGAATCATGTGCTTCATCTTCCTGAATACTTCGTAAGATGCTCTTACAAATAGTCCAAAACCTGCTGCATCCATCATGGAAAGCGTCATTACTACCCCAAGATTAGAGAATAATTTGAACACGAATAGAACAGATGAATGCCATAATTTGAAAATGAATAAAACAGAAGAATATGACAAAATTTGTACGTGAACAGAACAGAGGAAACTGTAAATGGAATGGGCCAAAAGTGCTTGTGAATTTTTCTTCAGAAAAGATAAGAATACTTTCACACAAATGCATTCAAGGTAACAGCCTATGATTCCCGTCACATTGAGCAGTATGCATATAATACAGCAAAGGATAGCCACATAACGGCTGAAGCTGGCAAGGTAAGGACCGAAAGTGCAGCGCAAGCTAACAGTTGGGTAAATTCAACATGATCAGAACACCATGTTCAAACATGTAGGGTTACATGGATATGGGCAATCAACTTCCTTCACTTCCCTCCGGCCAAAGAACCAGTCACCAACGGCCTCAGCAATTGTCTATCACAAAATGAAAGTCCAAGCATCAAGTTACAGCAAATACACAGGGAGTGAAGTTCACGTTTAAGGAAATGTTTTAGATTTTTTTGTCAAAGCAATTATGTTAAAGGCATTGAATAGTTTCATTTGAGTAAAGAATGAGACAACAGTTAATCAAACGTAATTAAGATGATGCCTATAAAAAGGCTTCTATACCAGGTTGTTGATTCGTGGAGAATTGGGTGAATGCCATGTGCTAGACATTGATGTCTGACAATGAATAAAACACGAATTGATAAACATTCCTCCTTCCTTACTCTGCTGGAAGTCACTCAGATGGTTTAGCAAAGCAATCCTATATTCTGCACAAACAACAAAACAAATTAGGGGTGTCAAACAACCATCTAGGACAGCTTTTCCACCTCACTTTCAGATTGATATTAAAATGGATTCCAGAACCTTGCAATCTGCTCAACTGGTCTGGATTACACTCTCGGATATTCCTCTTACATGCTAGCCAATCATCATCAGCGTCTGAACTGTAAGGTGCCAAAATATTTTGTATCTGACGAAGACAAAACAGAATAGCTTAGTCAAAAGAAATTACAAAAAAGAATAGCAGAAAGTAGAACATAAAATTACCTGCCAAAAATCATAAGCTGGCTGAACTATGAACACCGGCGCCTTTGTCATGCTAATTATTTCCCGAGGAAAGAAGCACTGAATACACAATTTATATAGAGCAATACAAGGTCAAACTCATTGCCATCGTTACAGATACTCGATTCATTAAATCGTACTAAAAAATATTAGTGCTTTTAAAGCACTAAGACTTACTTCATATGGTTCAAACTTGGAGGTGCAGTTTCTGTGCAAGTTTTTTATCACACCCTAGCATCACATGAAAAAAATTGAATGACAAGACACCAGACCCAGGTGGAAATTGAGAAGAACCAAATATATATGCTAGCCATAATAATGACAGCTTCAACAATGAGCCATTTTTCAATATGATAAATTATAAATTAAGATTATGGTGGATGCTGGAGCTTATAAAAATATTTTTTTCATTAAGTACAACTTGTTCAGGATTTCTTTTACAATATTTCTCATCTTTAGTTTTCTTTTAACCCCATATAATGGAGTTTTCATGGTATTGTAAGAGACGCGATAAGTTGAATAAAATAGTTTCTTCTATCCATTCTCATGTTCTTCTCTTGTCTAGGCTCTTATTTCTTATCAATTCTTCCAGGAATCATTATTCAGAGAAATCCCCACATGAGGTCTAATATTTGATCAAGTTCATTATCCTTCACCTCCATCAATAGAGCAAGAGAAAATACCCTAGCTTAAAATAAATAGATATATCAAAATGGTTACCTGCAAGGAGACAACACGTTGATAAAATGACCTCATGGAGCGTTTGCCACTTAAATCCACTCTGCCATAAAAGTAGAAAATTTAAACTTACAGATAATAATGATGACTTCTTACAAAACTGTAGGGTAAAGAAGTATAAAACAACCACAACATATAAGCAAGAAACAGCAGATAATAATTATAATACTCGTCAAGAAAAAATGCAGCATCAGCTAAACATTTGACAGTGGTGGCTTTGGGCAAATGATCACGGAAGTTGTCACAGTGCAAGAGAGTTGCCAAACCTCCAGCAGAGCATCCTGAAAGAAGAGCCTGCAGAGTTCACGAGCGTTAAGTACCAAGGGCAAATACAACTAAAGAGGCAGAGAAAGCACATTAATGTGTAAATAGATTGATGGAATGGCCAACCTGTTTAGCATTTGATAACCCTAGATCCAGAAGCTCATCAATGACTGCTTCCCAAATAAGCTGACCTCTGTAGAAAATATTATTCTCATCCTGTATACACCAGAGAACATAGCTCGTACATTTCATCAATCAGACTGACAAACAAAAAAAGAGACTGACAAACAGCTATAAATACAACACTATCAAGGAGACAGAAGGTGGACCAGTAAAAATACCTCACTTTTGTCTTCCACAAGACCAGATAAGGAAGCACCATCACAATACCGTACTTTGACCTTATTCCAATTAAAGAATTCTAAAATACAGATTAAATATCAGGCCCAAGAGCATTGCAGCATTCAAGAGAATTAAAACTATAGTACTCATTAAAACAGCAACCATCTTCCACCCAAATTTAATAATGACAAATGTTGTGACAACATTACATTAATGTGAATTTAGAGAGCACATCAGCATCCCTGACTTTTTAGTGAACCAAATGGAATACAATTCCCAAGAAAATCAAAGAGAAAACACAATCACATTTTCAGGTTGCAGGTTCTCTTCTACAACATCGAACACCTCTTAACCCCAACCAAGTCAAGGTCCAAGATCTTTTCCATAGTATAAATGTTGAAGTAAATATTTAGTAGTTCTCTTTCCTAAAAACTTGAGTTTTTGGGACAAGTGTTTAGACTATCTAAAATTTACATGGTATCAGAACCAAAGGTTTGTGGTTCGAATCCCGCTCGTGATATATGCCCGGAGAAATATTAATTTGCCCTATATTTTGACCAATACATTACTTGCCCTGTATTTTTCTACGTGCATGTGAGGGAGAGTGTTGAAGTAAATATTTAATGGTTCCCTTTTCTAAAGGCTAAATCTCTCGAGACAAGTGGTTAGATCATCTAAAATTTACAATAAAAATATAAAAAAAGAAACAAAAATAGATAAAGCCCAACATGCATCTTATAGAAACCTCACAAACCACACTTGACTAGAATGTTCCCAAGAATTCCTGACATGAAAACCCCCAAGATAATGATGCAGACGCATGTATAATGTTAGTAGTTAATAACTCATATTTTAGTATGATTTATTGGTAATTTTCATGCTTTATTTTAAGGCTATTAGAGATCAGTCCATTAGGTTCAGGTTTTTCTTATTTTTCCTATAAGTTAGAGTACAGCTTTTGATAAATAAATTAAAAGTTTTGAAAACTTTTTAAACCCTTGTCGAGATGCCAAGTTTTCTTTCTCTAACCTGAATTTCTCACAGACCTTATTCTTCTATGTAATCCAGCAAATATTTTGTATTTTTTGCTGAAGTGTGTTCACCAGGAAGACTAGGTGGAGCTGAAGTTCCCAGTATTATAATAGAGTGTCGATCAGGTAACAAGTATAATTATCAGATAGTCTTTTTTTAATCATTTCCATTTGGTAACTTTCATCAAGTACATATTGAAGTGCTGCTGCATGTGTTACACTGTGGGTGTAATTTATTGTTGGCCATTTCCTTATTGTTTCTAAATTAGATCTTTCAGCTGAGGATTTGTAGATGTTATCCCTAAGAATTAGAGATCAGTTGACCTACCTCATCTCTATAATAAAGGTTCAACACATACGTAATACATAATGTATTCACTCTTTTTCTATATTCCCAACTTTATATAATCTTTTACTTCTGTCTTTTTTATTTTTCGACAATTACAAAGAAATACAAAAATACAATTTGTAGATTTGCCAAGAGTGTTAAGGGGAACATAAAGGCTGAAAAATTTAAAATTTTTTGCATGACTATTATTCATCGAATTCTAACTGCTACAGATTAATAAAGACTTTTTATAAATCAAAGACATACGTGGATTTTGCATTTGTTGATTGCTCAAAATGCCTGAAAAAATAACTTCCTTCTCCATTAGCTTTGATGATCCTAGAGCAGTTGTTTTCCTGTTTGAGCAAGATATCTTGGAATCGCACCAACTTCCACCCTAAAACTTCATATATCCACTAAAGTGAGTGAATCTTTAAGTATTTTATAAGAACCAATCATGAACAATCACAAAGCATCAGTTTTTAGAAGGTATCAAATTTGTTTTGTTTAGAAATGTCTAGAACCCGCCTAGAATTAAAGCTTCAGCATGTTATCACAAAATTTGAGAAGCATCACGCATAGCATTCTTAAGCCAAAAGCTAGGGTTTGAATACCATCATAAGCAGATATATCCATAACGTATTGTTACTCATTTGTCCATGATCAAAGCCCACGTGAATAACTGTCCATATGAGAGAAATAATGAAGGATTCTCTTTTCTAATAGCTTGATCTTTTAGCAAAGTGGTAATATAACAGTAGATGCAATTGACTAGACACGTAAACATAGGTAGCAACATAGGTAAAAAGTATTCATAGTTGAACATGACCATAATCAAGGTGCCGCTCCAAGCTTAAATAGAACTAGATGACAAAGGCTGTGAAAAGAATCTATGACCTATCAATCAAGCAGGGGAAGCTTTTTGCTGAGGATAATTCTGTACCTACAAAACGTCTTTCCTGCCCTCAGGCCCCACATTCACAATACCGATATATGAACTTATATTCATGACAAGGGTCTTATTGCTTACAACTTGTAGTTTTAGTAAGAGTATTATTCTAAGTATAATACTAATCATATGTAATTTTCATTCAAGACAAGTTGCATCTAAATAAGATTGCTTATATCAATTTAGCTAATATTTGATTTTCTTCTAAGAGTCTTATTCTATACAACTTCTAATTCCAGTATGAGTCTTATTCTTATTATAATATGAATAATATAAATTTATAACTTCATTAGGAGCACTATTCTAATCAAGCGGGACTACTTATATCACTTTAAAATAACCAATTATTTGATTCCTTAATTGCTTAAATTGAATTGACATTCAATTGGAGATCGAATTTCCAAGTAATATTTTTATTTTTGAATTGGGTATTTTTATTTGAACTGACTTCCTAAATATTCATTGTACATTATAAAATATAACATATGTTTAAATTTGTATTCCACACATCGCACGGATGTCTTCGCAAATTATTAAGAACATCGGTGAAAAAATCATATGAATATGTTAGAAGTGAATATTTATAGAAGCAAATAGCGAATTACCTCTATATGGAGAACCCAGTTCTTCGAGCCTGAACCTGATCCCTTCTGAAAATGGTATCCAGGAAAACTTCCGTCTAGACAGACTGTAAAAAGAGAAAATCAGTTCCAAAGATGACTTCAATAAAATTTGTACTGTGTGTACCATCTTAGCAATGTGGTTAATGCAAGGCGTGTTTGCTATGGTTTTCCACGGACTTAAAAAGTTTGACCCCAAGTTTTCTTCATCCGTCAAACTTACCTTAAACAAAAAAGTGTTGTCATAATGGCCAAAATCTTCATAGCATAAGCGTTCTTTTTTGTCATCGTTTGTTCCATGGTAAACTTTTAAATCTATCCAATTTACGTATACGAGGCATATCTATCATAAACTACACAGATTCACTCAATCAAGTTAATCTTTTGTTTTACTCGAGAGAATGAATGTAATCACCTTTTAGTCCAAGGCTATCAATCTGCTTGTGCAATTATTAAGATGCTTTAAACATGCTTCATTGAAATTCAAAAGCAAGAGATTCAATTGGCTCCAATCTTTTTCCACATCCAATTACGTTGAACAAAAGAGAACTTAGAGCTTAAATTGGCCAAGATAAAAGCCAGCCCAAGAGATCCATCGTTATCAAATAGCTAATGCAGCTGATATTCAACTATCCGGTCTCAGTTCAATACAAACTGTACCAGAAAAGAGTACATTTAAATAATCTTAACAGCTGTGCATAGGAAAGTTCCCAAGCACAGCAATTTAAAAGCACCATTGAAAAAAGAAAAAAAATCTACACAGCCAATGCAGATGAAATTTCAACATGTACAGTGATCTCAGCTCAATACAAACAAACCATAATAAATAGGAAACAAAGTAATCTAAAGAGCAGCCACAGTTGGGGAAAAAGAACCCAAGAAACAGAAAATGGCTAAAGAAACAGTAACGAACTGACCGGCGCCTCGAGCCTGGGCATCGCGGACGAGGGTGAGAGGGACGAGGGCATCATCGGAAGAGAGACCCCCCAGTTCGGGGCCGCCGCCCCGCCGCCGCCCGAAATCGAGGGTGGCAGAGAGAGTGAAGAGGAGAACGAGGGAAGCGAAGGCAGCCATGGCCGCCTCCGTCCCCCATCGCCGCTGCCAAATGGGGGCGGGGTGGCGGGAAATCGCCATTGGACTGTCGGAGGAAGGGAAGGAGCGAGGATCTGGATCTCCTAACTCTGCTTCGACTTTTTGTTCCCCGAGGCAAATTTTGTTATGACCTTTTCCATTGGAGACGCTTGAATTATTGAACCCCACCCCACTCATTTTTTATTGTTGGGCGCTTCCATCACTTCAAAAAAAAATTTGGACCTGATTCATATTATGCTCTCAATCAACTATTAGTATTTTAATTGCAGTTGGCTTGGACTTTTTGTTTTCCAAGATCGAAATTATTATTAATTTCTTAGATCCAAAACCTTTTTATCACATTCTCCTCCTTATTCACACGAGGCCAATCTCAAAGAGCAGAGCTGGCAGAGACTTCAAGTTCTTAAATCACTGGCCCACGGTGGATGACATTAAACCATTGTGTCAACAACCGGTGATGCTTCTCAGGATATTGGATATTATCTCTTCCTGGCAGCACAAACTTGATTCTCTTTGCCTCGGATAAACGAAAAAACTTGTTCCCCGTTTTTGAAGTGCTTTGATTACATGGAATAGAACTCAAGCGGGCAATCTTGATAAGAAACATTCAAGAGCTTCAAGCCGGACTTAAAAGTTCATGTAGAAATGATCCCTAAGCTTCCTGCAGAAACACTTTTCGAGGACTTGTTCATTAAAAGAACTACTTTGGAAACAAATGGCCCATGATGATCAAGTGTTGCTAGGGAACATGAATACGTGGAATTTCCATAACAAAAAACAAGTGGCGTTTTAGAATACATGCACTTTACTAAAGTGACAAGTGCTATAAATTCATATAATTTCTCCCAATTTTGCTTGCATAACTTAACTTGTTTGCCCGGTATTTTAGATATTTTTACGAATTTATTATTGAGCAAAAATGAATTAACATAGGACTTGTGAATTTTGGTCTGCTTTTGGAGTGAATATTAAGCAAAATGTTTCATATTGATGTCTAGGTAAAGTTGGAGGCAACATGCAGCTACTTTGGAATGACCGGTCATCAAATTGTGCAGCAGTTGATAAAAGATTGAATTTTGAGGCAGCTGAAGACTCTTAGTATTTCAAAATTTTGTGTGACATTGTAGGGGCTATTTTCCATTCACTTATAACTCCTTGAATACTGTGGATTAATATTGTATCAAGTGCTAGCAACCTTTGAAGTGACTTTGAGGTTTGTTTTGAGGTCATCAGGACTGCCTATACGTTGAGGTTACTATTAGGTCAATAATTCCATATCGGAGCAAGTCAAGTCCTCACCTTGAGCTTTATTTGTAATATTTCTTTCCTCTTTTTATTTTAAATATTTTGTTATTTACTTCATTAATGATTTTTCAATCCATCATGGGATTAACTTTTTAAATGTTGGAGATTGATGATTTCAATTAAATAAAATGTTGTGATCTCCGTTAGCAATCTAAATTTTAATTTTTTATTTCATGCATGGAATTTCATGCTGAATACCTTTTAAATATTCTGTTTAATTATTCTTGCACATGATTTAAACCGTGAAGGAACTGTGCAGACAAGTTAAATTTAAATGTTGAATTATTATTACCTATCTCTTAGTGGAACCGTGAATGATGATCTTAAATTAAAAATTCAATTGATTTAGAATTTTTTGTTTTAAGTTGATAACCGGAAGGGTAAATTTAACTGTCTAGGATCAAAGCATGTATCACTTATAAAAATCAATTATTAGGGGGTAGAAATACCGAAAGAATTGCCTACTTTTAATTGAATTTTTATAAATAATGAGAAACTTGAAGGGCTAATCATAAATATGATCCTACCATTGCATGCATGATTAGAAATTTAATGTTTTGAAACTTTTATCAGCATTTATTTGATTTAAGGATTCAAAGCTAATCATAAATATGATACTTGCATATAGGGTGCTAATTGAGCGAGCGAGCCGAGCTCAACATGTGTTCGAACTCGGCTCGAATAATTCGAAACTCGTTCGAACTCGACTCGAGATCGAACGAGTTTTGGACATACATGCTCGAGTTCGACTCGAATATCTTTTATGTGTTCGAGCTCGACTCGAGCTCGAATATACTTAAACTGTTTATTTTTGTGAGCTCGTTCGCCAGCTCGTTCGTTAGCTCGAAACCAGCTCGATTAAAAGTCAAAAGTACCTCACTTAAAAAAAAAAGTGAGGCCAATGTGGTTTGAACCCACAACCTTGAAGTCATCAAGGTGAATACTTACCATCTCAACTATCTTGCTTCTTTGTTATTATATTTCATATATATATATATATATATAATAATAAAAGACTATAATATATTATATTATGATTATATCGAGTCGAGTTCGAGTCGAATTCGAGTTATAACCGAGTCGAGTCGAGTTCGAGTTATAACCGAGTCGAGTCGAGTCGAACACGACCTTGCTCAAGCTCGGCTCGTAAGATTCGAGTTCGAGTCGAGTTCGAGTCGAGCATTTAAATGTCGAGTTTCGAGTCGAGTCAAGCCGAGCCGAACGCTAAATGCTCACGAGCTGGCTCGCTCAATTAGCAACCCTACTTGCATAGGGTATGTGGAACAGGTAACGACTTGTTAAATATTTGCATCATCTTCATATAACTAATAAGAAGATCTAAGTCAACCACTTGAAGTACATGCAACAACATCTAACCTCAAAATTATAGCGAATGTGTGTTTCTTTCACAATTAGGAGTGATCAACACATTTTTAAAGTCACCGTTTATAATCGTAGGGGAGGTTCTGCCTTTGTTATGACTAGGGGTGTTCATATAGGATTCCTTTAAGCCTAAAATCCACCTTCATAGTACTAACTCTGTATCCATTTTATGAAAACCAAACTTGGTGTCCGTCTTAAGCCTCCTCAGAGGGTTGATATCCACTTATGTGGATTGATATCTACTTATGTAAAGTATATGTACACGCTAGCCCAACGAGTAATTTGCAAATTATAATATCATGTTTCGGTCTGTCCCTTCAGCCGAATTGGGGTGTTACAAGTTAGGTCTCTAGCTTTTTAAGGGGCACCTTTAATTCATAGTATTCGGCATTACCTCCTTGTTTTATCACCTTATATGATGCTCTGATGGTGGTAGGTATTACCACCATTTTAATCACTTCATTTATTATTATTATGTTTTTAACTTACTTTGGACCCATATGTCCACAACTTTTGAATAATTCTCCCAACGGTATGTCAAATATTGCCAAAGTACAAAATTCATCTCCAACAATGACATCAATTTTCACTTGGAAGAAGAAATGTGTGTAAGTGTAGGACACGTAAAATAATTGTAAGCTCACAAAATAAGTATTCAAAGGCTCTGAGCTCATGAGACAAAGAAAACATAGAATTAACATGGCCAGAAATAGGACCAAGGGATTTGAATAGGACAGCTTGAAAAATTGGTAGGAAAAATTTGCTTCAAACATTACCTAAATCATTTTCCTTTAACAAGAGATCATATTCGTTTCACCTCATGAATGCCTCAATCACATTGTAGATCACCTTAAAAGTTGATGTGGAATGATAGTATAAACATTATTCATCATGAAAACTCATGGTCAAGTCAAGGACATAGATGATAAATATAATACAATGAAGACTTATGAAAAGTTTAACCCTCCCATTTCATTTATGAAAGTTAGTATCAATCCCTAATCTTCATTCAAGATGCACAACACTAAGCACCAACTATCATAGGTTTAAACAAAATAGGATGCATGTGACAACCTTAAAAAAAATAAAATAAAATCAGACTACCCCTGTAACACCCCAATTCAGCCCAACTCCTGACCAAATCAAGATATTAGACTTAGCTAGCTATTCGCTGAACTACTAAATCAAATTAACTACCTAGAAGCAAATCTTAACCCTCAAGGAGGCTTAAGATAGAAAACCTAGGTAGAGTATCATGTGTAAACATGCATGCATACTATAAGTGAAGGGAAGGCTTTAACATTAAGCTTCCAACATGACACTCTTAATCTACAAGAGGGCACAGCTCCACTCTAACTAAGAGTGGTGACTTTAAAGAAATGCAATGAGCACTTCGCGTATGTAGCCCTAATAATTGGTCTTCACATAGACTCATCAAGTGGTATGGACTGTTATCTCCCCTAGTCCGTATTACTTCTACAACTAGACACAACTGCATGGTATACATGATATTGCTCCTCATTAGTTCCAGGATTCTAAGGCTTAAGCACACCCTGCAAACAAATGTTAGTAATATTCCCCAAAGTTCATCACCCTGTAGAGATTGTTAGCTAAATAATTAAGATAATAAACAACACAAGCACTAACATCCATGTGGTGACCAATTTGATCCATTGCGGTTGGTGTTTGTTTGTTGTTGTTGTTTGGTGCGGTTTAGTATGGAGTCCAGGGCCTTTTCACGTTAGTGGGTTTGTTTCTAGGGTTTTTAGCATGTATTTGGTGTTACGATTTTACCAAATTCCTTCTTTTGATATGTTCTTGAAATCTATGCCAAAGTATAAAAATTGATTTTTCTTAGTGGGTTGACTATTTGACTTTGTGCCTTGATTCTCATTTTTGTGGGCAGATTTTGGTCTTGAGTCAGTTGGAAAAGTTATTCGTTTCATTGAATGATTTTCAACAAGGTGTAACATGCTTATGGTTTTATATGACATGCCATGTGTGATGATATATTAGCAGACGTCCCACATGTCAAACATGTTGGTGTTGACCAGACACCTATGTTTATATGTATTTACACCGTTTCAACCACCTCCTTACTTTCTCAAAGTAAATGTGTAATTATTGAACTCCTTTACTTTTTCTATGTACACCTTAGTTGTTATAATATGCATAGATTTATTTCACCCTTTTCGTTTTCCTATGCATACCCTTATCTTTATAACTCATATCTCCCACCTAGAATTTCAAATTGAGTTAATGTCATTTGTTCTCTTTCGTGTGTTGTGTCCTTGCACACCGTCGATGTTAGAATCCATGTCAAAATTTGTTGGAGTTGGCCACCAAAGTTGGCTGCACGTCGAGGATCCCATTCGTGAGACCAACTTTGTAGCCCAAATCTCCATCTTCTTAGCTTTGCTGGCCGTGAAACCTTCACTCTTTGACTCTTCATGTTTGAACACCATATTGATCACTCTTGTTTATTTCAACTCTCGATTTGGTAATTTCTTCACCATAAATTTTGTTATTTTGCATAAAACACGTCATAATATGTTTGGAATTTATACAATTTTTGATTATTTTATATTAATTACTAATGTTATTATTAATTGTTTGAATACTAGAAAATTTTTAAAAATAAATTATATTTTATTTATATTTATTATTGGCATTGAAATATTTTGATATAATTTTATCACTTATTAATGTTTCTTAATTTTTATATTAATTAAATAAGTTTCTTTTTAAGTAATATAAATTCGAAAATGGTTTGATTTATTTTTCTAAAATTTTTCCTTAGATTTACAAATTGATTAAGAATTTGTACCAAAGTTTCATAATTTTTGGAGTTGTTGTAATTTCTATATTAATAAAATGGTGATATTTTATTAATATTTAATTATTGTAATGTGGGGAAATTTTTAAAGATATTATTTATTATATTTTTCTCTTGTTTCTGAATCTAAATAATGATTTTTGGGTAAAGCACTATATTTTTCTTAGTTTAATTTTAAAAGATAAAAATCATAGACTTTTGAGTTGCGTCACATTTATGATTCGTAAAACTGCTTGTATGCACAATGTTATTTATTATTTTTCCCATGTTTGTGTACTTGAAATAAGAACATTGTTGTACTTGGTATATGTATTAGGGTTTTGATTATTCATTTAAAATCAGGTATTGTATCGATTTGTGTGCCAAATTAATTGAGGAATTTATCGTGCATTCTCATGCATTCATCATATAGTATTCATTATTGAGTTTTGGATTCGTTTATAAGTTGCGACTTACATACTTCTCAGTGATCTGCTTGGAGTTTAGAGACCAGGTTCGTTTAGGACTCGTTTTTTACTTTACATTCTTCAATTATGATGAGTGGGTTATTTTATATCTTAGGATGAATTAAAGGGCGGTATTTTCGAAAAACCCTCTTTAGGTTTTTAAATAACCTTTAAGGATGAGATCCTTTGAGTTATTTCGAAAACCAAAAGATCCATAACAAGTTGTCTTCTTTCTGGCGGCTTATTATTATTTTTCCCTACCCAAATCTATTATTTAAAATATTGTTTTGTGATGTTTAATTGATGGGCAAGTCCCACTTTAAGAGGTAAGTCTTCATGGTGAGTGGTTGGAGATTGGTTGGGGTAAATTCCAGTCTATGGGTTAGATTCCCCATCTGGTCCTCATGAGAAGCCCCTCGTAGCTTTGTTGATGGGAGTTTGGCACATCACCCTTATTATTTTCTTGCTGCATTATGTGCATCCGTGCGTCTATGAGTTTCTCACACTTGGAGAAGCGTAAGGTATCAGGTACTATGTTCTGTAGCGTATGTCATAACTGCGGTGATTCTTTTTCTTTCCTCAAAGCTAAGAGGAGTGGTGCATGGTCGTGATTGGAGAGGATAGGTTAGGATGACCCTATCTACACTAGTTGTGCATGCCGATGTAGTTTCCTCTTGTTAGCTTTGGTTCTTCGTATGGTGATTTATTCCTTTCTTATTTTATATTAATATGAGTTCTTGAGTTCCTATGTCAGTTCCTCTTGTAGTTATTTTTGTTTTGTGGGACAGTAACTTGTTACTGACATTTTCTTTATATTTATGTAGGTGGTGTACCTCATGTGTGGCTGGTGGATACTAGGAGATGTTAGAGTTTTGCATATACACATATCTAGTCGCATTGTTGTTTTACATTTGGTATTACCAACCATTATTATATTGTTTTAAAACACATATTATTAACCAGTTTTAGTAAAATAATGGACCATGTTTGGAAACTATATATTGGCAACTTATAAATTATTCTACATTGTATTTTATTTATCTCTTGTATATCTTTTACTTTGTGTTGTTATGTCTTCTTTCCAAGACACCAAGACGGTTTAGATATTAGAGGTGTTATGGGTGGTGCCTTCCATATAATTAAGTCAAGATTTAACAATTTTATTTAATTTAATATTTCAGTTTGGTTCAAGGATGAACCAAATATGGGATTTACACAGACTCCCTGTAAAACCCACGATTCGAGTTAGGGTTTTATATTCAGAACCGGTTGGGTCGACCGTTATTTTTCGAGTTGAGTCAGTTTCAGGACACGTGTGCCGAGCCGACGCCGATCACGTGTATGAGCTATGAGGGTCATGCGTACCCAAGTATATGATGATAACGTCATGACCACAGCAGAACAGAATGAGTTATCAGATATATGAGAGTATGCCAGTCTTTTTTATTTTTATTTTTATATATAGTGGATCGTAGAATTAGTTTTAGGTCGTTTACCGCGTTAGGACGCGTTACGGGCATTTTGGGTGGGTTGATAATTCTAGAACATATCATTATGATTTTTGGTATTGTTTGATTTTACGGGATTTTTCCCGATTTTTATGAATTTTTTTGGGATTTAATATGACTTAGTTATTATACTTGACTCGAGCCGGAGACGAGTCAAGTAATATTTACGAGTTTGCCACCACACATAA
>JAURVB010010500.1:0-17188 GCA_033002965.1 Piper betle | reverse complement strand
ATATGATGTTTCCTTTTACATAAGAGTTTGCTCTCATAGCTAGTTTGTTATACTTATATTTTTTGGACCAGTAACACTTGTTATTGATGTGTTTTTATACTATATTTAGGTAATAATCATGAGTTGGATCTGCTAGCCTGGACAGAGGAGCACTGATGTTGCTTGCACACATGTTAGTCGATAGAGTGGTTAATATTTTGTTATGATGTTATTATATTGATGTGATGTGATTAAATGCTAAAATATGAGGGCATGATGAGATGAAATCCTAAGACATGATGACAAGAAAAGGAAATGTGAATAGATTGCGCAACAGAAGTGTGGTGGGTTAAAACCCATGTTCTAGATTGAGTATACAACATATTAGATTATGTGTGATTTAAATTGTTGATATATCCATATATATATATATATATATATATATATATATTTATATATTTATATATTATTTTGATAGGGTGGACCCTAATTGCACTTTTAGGGAAGATTTTGTCTGTTTTATTTTTAGAATTTCTATTGATTTATTGCAATTGTTGTTGGTGTGTAATTTAGTTGCATGTCATCCATGTAGTAACATGTTAGGATTTTGAGCATTCATCCATGTATGACGAGTCATATCTTCATCTTAAGATGCTGAGATTAGATCCGCACGAGTTGGGTTTGGGTTAGCTAACCTAACCGAGGCCTGTAACATATGGGTTCGATTCATGAGCATGAATCGGATTTGGGGAGTTACAACAATACCCTAATTCTATGTGTGGGAAGCTGGGCACTTACAACCGGAATGGCCCATGAACCTCTAGCTTGCACTACCGTTCCTATGATTTATGAACGATGACTTATGCTTTACAATTCATGATTTGCAATAAATGATGAGATTGATTTGATCTTATTTTTAGTGTGAGATAGACTCATGGGTGTGTCGTCCTGGTATTCAGCGGAGAACCTCCATCTTTTGATTTAATGAAAAGATGGATTTTGAAATAATTATCATGATTTTTAAACGATGCTTTGAAAGATTTGTCAAATGTTTTCAATTAAGGTTAAGTTACCAGGATTTAGTAAATATAACTTGAGATTAAATGAATTTCAAAGAGTGTTTGATTGAAGTGCACTTGTAATTGATGATTTTTGAAGTGTTGTATAAGTGGTTCCAAAAGATTGATATTTTATTGATTTGGTTTTATGTTGCTACCTTTTTCTATTTAAAATGTTGCGTTCTCATTGAGTATTGTCCCAAATACTCACCCCAACCACAATTGCCTTGCAGGTAGACAAAGTGAGTAGGGATTCAGAAATGATTAGATCCATTCAATCAGAAGTAAATATGATCTTGGTACAAGGTGCTAGCATTTTATCGAAGAAAGATGTCATGCTAATAAACTTGGCTAAAGATAAAAAGCCTCATGCTTTGATGAGATTGGGAAGAAGAAAATCAGGGTGTCAAATAGTGCTCCCGGTAGACAACTTAGTATGTTTTAGGATCCCTTGTACCACTCATAGGAGCACACTTCTTATCATGATGTGTAAGGGAGGAAGTACTCCCTTGTATGATGGCTAGAGTAGTAGGATAATACTCACCTTGGGCTTTCCAATTCTTTGTCTCCTCGTTGACGACCCTGTCAAAATGGTCTCATACACTATATTGTTTCCTCTTTCCTTTGGCCTTGCTTGATGAAGGATTAGCTTGGGCAACACTAGATTTTCTTGCATTGGTCAGATCGGGTTGGACTTGGGTATCATAGGCTTCAACATCAACGAGACACCCGATTCATCCGCACCATCACCATGTTCAAATTCATCAATAATATTTGCCAAGTTACGAAAACTTACCATTTGAAAATATAAGAAATGAGTTAAACTTAAAAAGTTTAAAAAATATAAAATTTGGAGAGAATTTGAGAGCTTAAAAAGAATTTGAGAGTTTTGAGAGATGTGGGAGCTTTGAAAGAGTGGGATGGCATGGAGTGTCCCCAATTTATAGAGTTTTGTTTTATTTTCTGGTTTTTCTTATTAAAAAGTAAAGTTGGGAGAGAGAGAAACTCTCTGCCCCTCCCCAACGGCTCTCAAGAGAGCTGGCTCTCTAGCTTGATCCTCATTAGGCTCCTTGGGAGCCCACGTGAACCAACAAGGAGCCCAACATTGTTGAGCTCTTTGGAAGCCCCTCTTGGGAGCTCACGAGGGCTCCCAATTAACCCAAATAAATTCATAAGCTCAGCTCATGAGCCTAAAAAATGGGCACGACTTACCTCAGTATCCATGTTCAAGCTAATGTAGACATTACTCAAACTCGAGCTCGAGCTAGGCTCAGCTCGAACTCAAGCTCGAGCCAGCTTCGCTCAAAAATTATATGAACCAAGCCGATTGGCACGTCTACCATTGCTAAGTATGTTACCCGAAACGGTTTCACCACCCATGTACTACGGTGATCCATGTTCATTAGTATGTTTAGCTAAGGTGTTAGTTGTAACCGTTGTTAGTTACATCTAGTTGTGCACCAAGAACCGAGGCTTATGCTTATAGCTTAAAGTTTTAGGAGTCAGGGCTGATATGTTATAGCTTCAGTAGGTAAGGCTCACTTGATATATCTCAATTGTAGTTTTTAGCTCCTTTCTTGTGTATGTTAATAAATTAGTTGTTTAGGGTCGTGCCTCACCTGTGTTTTGCATTTGGTTTAGCACTAGATTAGAGTTTTTTAGTTGCTTGGCATGACATTAATGGGGTGCCTTGTTAGCCCTAGATAAGCCCTTGAGCTTACCCAAGTTAGCCCTGTTTGATTTACCCTAGATATTTTTATTTTTGGCACTCAGGGTTGTGGCGCTGAGGGAGCAAGGTCATGGTGCTAACCAGCACGAGTTTCCCCGCAGGTTTGTGTAACGTTACGTCGCTTACTTACCATAGTTGTGGTGTTGTCCATGAGTTTCACATGGGTTCTGGCCTTAACCAGGGCTGCGGCAGTCATCTAGCAACACCATGACACTAGCATCATTTGAGGTTTTTTTGAAAGCTGCCCTCGACCTTCTCACCCACTTTGTCTCCCTTCTTCATCTCTATTGTTCCACTCCTCTTCCTCACCTCTCCCACTACCTCCTTCACCTCCTCCACACATTCCCCACCTTGTTCTCACCTCCAGATCATCCTCCTCCTCACGTAGACCATTTCCCCTCTTAAGATATTCCTTTTTCTCTCATTTTGGTGTAACATCAGATAGGTTGTAAAGTCATATTGGTCTTGTTTGGACATGCTAGAATAGATATTTATTATGTTGTTTGCCATGATTTAGTGTAATTTATGAGACACCCTAATTTGGCCCATAAAACAAACCGAATCAAACTGTATAAGGTCTAGGCATGAACACTTCAAATAGTGCCAAAGTAGATCTTATAACTTTCTAAATCTCATCAAGATATCTCATCTTTGAGGTTTTATTAATTCGGAAGATCGATTAATTGACCCATAGGTAGTAAGATCTAATAAAACACCACTAACTACATTGTACGATGTAAATCAATTCACGTGTGCCAAGCAGAAGATCAAGTAGAAGAGAGTCGTAACGGATTTGAGAAGTGCTCCTCGTTCTACTGTGACAATCCCAACTTCAAGCAGCCTAGCGATGTGGAGAGCTACACAATCCTATATGATGAATTTGTGCAATGCATGAATAATCCTAAATGCAACAAAGATAAATGGCATGCAATAGGAAATTAAATAAGTACAAATTGATCTGATCTGATAACTACGTTCAACATGAATTCTGATATTGTGAAATAAGCCAAAAATAATAATAAACCATGTTCTATAATCATAAGTGGTATGTTGGTATATTAAGAACAATACATAGACTCAACCCACATAATTGAGATAACAAACGATGTCGGTGTGTCTCAGGTTCTAGACACCTAAGCTTGAAATATTGTAGCACACTACACAGTAGCTTCAAATCTGAACTATTATTAAAATAATCTGATCTTATTAGTAAATTAGTTAGTAATCCAATGGTTAAATTTTTTAGGCGAATTAAGATCTTGAGCTTAAAAGATGTCCAACCAGAGGGATGTTGTTGCCTCCAATAGAGATAATTGGGATGTCATCATCACTCAACCTAACTGTATGAATAATAATTTTTATTAATTAAATATTTTATCATTTATTAAATCAATTAATTTCATTGTGAATTAATTAAGAACACACGGTTGTTTCGTTTTAAAATTAAACATGTACAAAAATTATTATTACGTTGCTTCTTTAATTAATTAATATTTGCTCGTGGTCTGAGACGACACGGATGCGATCCAAATTGATAAAGTTCAAATCATTCTATTGTTATAACTTTGATTAGATGATTGAGGTTGCATTTTACTGCACACAATCAACGAACACAAAATATTTAACCCAAACAACAATAAATATGCAAAGTTTATATAAAAATCAAAATTTTATAATGATCTATCATGCAACACGTATTGAATAATATACCAAAATGATAAAAATAATATGATCTATATGATTCTAACAAGATCTACTTGAAACAATGATGTCAAACATGCAAAAACAACCAAAGAAATGGGAAGAAACACATACCTAGAAGAAGGGGGAGAAAAGGAAGAGAAAATTGAGGAGAAAGGAGGGGAAATATAACACCCCAATTCCGGTTTACGCTCGAAACTGAACCGGAATGTCACTGGTCCTGATAAGGTCGGCTAACCTGAACCCAACTCCAACGGATCTACTCTTAACATCTCGAGATGGAAGATGTCTATCGCTATGCATGGATGAATACGCAAAAATAAATATAACATGCTACTATATGGATGACATGTCAAAACATTTAATTAGATCACATGAAAACATTCTTGACATTTGGGTCTCGACCCACTTATTCATTCTATTCAAATTTCACTTATATCATTTGACTAGCACACTAATATATATTTCAAATCATAATATCACTATTCATTTCTACTTACCACAATCTTTATCATAAGTATTTTCATTGTTCATAATTACATAACAACATAATTGAAATAGTCAAAATAAATATTCGATCGACGCGTGTGCGTGTGTGCAAGAGACATCACTGCTCCTCCGTCTAGGCTGGCTCATCCTACTCATGATAATCACCTATATATATTATAAAAACACGTCAGTAACGAGTGTTACTGATCCAAAAATATTATTAATATCAAATTGGCTATGAAAGCAAACTCTCAAATGAAAAAAACATTTTGAAATCTTTGAAGGACATATAATGAACTGAAATCAACTTTAACAGAACTAATCAGCTGCTGCTAATGCCTCTCTCGACATTTTCTCATTTTACTTTCCGGTCCCTTGGGACTACTGTCATATCTTAAGCCCTTTTTCTTACTTCGATACCCACTCATGTAGCATGGTTGGCGGGATTCCCAGCTTAAAACTGGCACAAGCTACTTGCGTAGCATGGTTGTCGACGGCTTTGACTGATACATGCCACTTGCATAGCATGGTTGACAGCATTCCCGACTTACGATTGGCGCATGCCACTTGTGTGGCATGGTTGTTGATGGCTTTGAATGGCACATGCTGCTAGCATAACATGGTTGTCTGGATTCCCGGCTTATGACTAGCACATGCTACTTGCGTAGCATGGTTGTCAGGATTTTTGGCTTACGACTGGCACATGCCACTTGCGTAGTATGGTTGTTGGCAGCTTTGACTGGCACATGCTGCTAGCCTAACATGGTTGCTGGGATTTCCAGCTTATGACTGGAACATGCTACTTACCTTACATGATTTCGGTAGCTTCGACTAGCATGTGCTCGCTTGCATAGTACAGTTATTGAAAAACACAAAAACTACATATATATACATCTTGGTAGGGATTTATACAATAGGCCCGAAGGCAACTTGTGGTGAATCTTGTTTCTGAAAACATAGTCGAGGGATCTCATCCTCGAGGGTTATTAATCAGCAAAACTGTTTGACTAAATGGTTTGAGCTAAGTGAGATTTGATAAAACATCACTCAACTCGTCCTATAATCTGGAAAATTTTAATCACGATAGAATAGAAAAATAAATTAGGGGCAAGTCCTAAACGGACGTGGTAGAACGTCCGAGCATGTCTTATCACCTGAACGGTGAGCTCCTACTCGATACCTAATTGTCAGTCATGTGGTGACGATGACAAGATTGTAACCGACTTGAGTGAGGATCATGGGGGAAAAGAGAAGGAAGAAAAAGAAGAAGGAAGTTGGGTGAGAAGGATGGTGGTGGCTGAATGATGGCAGTGTCAGAAGTGTGGAATATATAGGTGTCAGAGGGAAGAAAATGAGTGGTTAGTGAGAAAAATGAATGGTAAGTGAGAAAAACGAATGGTCGTTGAGAAAAATGAATGGTCGTGTCTTAATTAAAACTTAACTCGACTAAAGATAATGGTCGAACTAACCAGTTTAGAATTATATACTGATTTGAATCACAGGTTTTACAAGAAAAGAAGGGAAATTGAAGTAAAGAAGGCGAGGAGAAGGGGCTAGGGCATGGCCAAAAGGGACAGGAGGAGAAAAGAGGGGTGGCTAGGGTTAACATAAAAAGCCCCAAAATGTGCCAGCACAAAGGCACCTTTGGAGCGCCTTTGCGCCCCACAAATTCCTCACACGCACTTCGTGCATAGCACAAAGGCACTAGGAGGGCACCCTTGTGCCCAACACTTAGCCGTGGCAAGGAAAAAGAGGGAAAATAAAAAGACGGGAGGAAAGGGAAGGAAGAAAACGAGGGAAAAAGGTAAAAGAGGGGCCGAACAGCCTCTAAACACAAATAGGGTTCGAACGTACACCGTGGAAGCATGTAACATGACTCTAAAGTGACACACAACCCTAGACTAATTAAACACCCAAGACAATAACAAGCCCACGACTTGGCAATTAAGACCAACCGGATAAAACTCAACAATAGACACGCCCAATGCCCAAGTCCACAAAAAGACAATCAAAGACAAACTTAGTGCCAAGCCAATCAAACCACACCGGTTGCATGCTAACAAAGTGGAATTGACAGCCAAACCGGTCTTAAAAAGATCAAACTGACAAGTCATGTTTCTCAATTTGTGTTGCTGATTGTTAGATTTATTAAAGAGTTATGATTTTTACATGTGAATTACATAAAATATAATTTTTATATGTCTTTCATAGTTGAATTGGGAGAATTGTGTAGTTGATAAGTGTAATTAGTGTAAAGATGATTAGAGTTATAATTTTTGTATTTTTTTGGGGTTAAATCAATTAAAATTGGGAAAGGCATCAATTTTACACCTAATTTAAAGTTAATACAAGATAATTATCGTCAAGAACCTTGAGTGTAGATAATTAACTAAGATTAGAATATTGGAAACTAATTCCAAGGATGTGATTAATATCATAATTATTTAGATCTCATATCATAATTAGTAACCCCTAAAAATTAAGCTTTTCAACATAATAGAATTTTCATATGAATCGTTGACTAATATGATTACGAGCATGGAGATAAGCTCCACTCAAATCAATATCTATTTGAAAGGTTAACGGACTAACACTTCTTATGTAACACCTCGATTTCGGTTCACATAAGAACTGAATCAGAAATGTTACGATCGAGTCGAGTCATGCTTAAAGTTGTTGGTCGGTACGACTCGATCAATGAAATAGATCGAAACAACCTTCTTGGTGTCATGAGAATGGAAGACACTGTTAAGTACACATCAAAACAAATCGAATATAAATAAATGTTAGAAAGTAAATAACTGCACTGAGCTCAAGTGTGTATAGTGTTTATTTGTCCTCCCACTGAAGTTGACTCAAGATTACAAGACCTACATATATTATATGTAAAACGTCAGTAACGAATGTCACTGGTCCAAAAAATAACTAATACAAACTAGCAAATAGGTATTCCATTACCAACAAAAACTTTTGAAACATCAAGATTGCCTCTCGTTGGGCGGTAAGCAAACATACTTAAACAAGTGCCGGCTCGCATGCGTAGCTCATAATCATGTTGTTACATATAACGCTTATGCCCTCACATCTTCCATATCACCCGCCACGGTACTCGAGTAGTAAAAGGAACAGTTAAGTTAGTGCCACAATTTCTAGAAATGCGTTGCATTACTCAGTACCATCACGCACCGCACTACCTCATAGTAGGAAGGAATACTAGTGCGATTCATACATATCTCCATACTGCTCACTCTCTTATTTGTGAAATCCATAAAAAAACGTGTATGTATATAATAGGCTTAAGAAAGAGGCTTGTATCATATATTTCGAGAGCTTCAGTTTGAAAACCAACAAGGGATCTCATCCTTGTAGTTTTATTAAATATGGGTAGAAAACACAGCTAATTAACCTGACATTGGAGGGATGCAATAAAATGCTATCCATGTCGTCCTACGTATAAAACATGGTTAAACTTGACACGCAAGGAGTCAAGCATAGAGGGAGAGTCCTACGGACCTGTGGCCCAAGCTCCAAGCATATATGCACATCTACGGCGAGCTCAAACTTTGAAACCTACATCGGATTAAGTAAAATACTAACATCCCCATATGATGCATGGTCATGTTGTGCGGTTATATCATCAATACATCCTAATAAAGAAAACAGTGCTAACAAAGCTACAACTAAACACCTGGCATGCAAATCGAAAAATGTTAGTAATAAATAACAAATAAATAAACAAAGAATCCACTCATAGATATTTAGATAAATAATAAATACATGAGCATAAATAATACTCTAATAATAAAAGAATAAAATAATTATAATATATAAATATACGGTTAATCATGAGTAAATATTTTATATACTCGCGTAAGGAAACATAGAAATAAATAAATAAATAAATAAACTTATACATAATAATTCAATAAATAAATAAATAAATATTTAATACTCATTAATCATGAATATTAATAATATCAAAGTTATACATCACATGAATACATAATTAAATACAAATAAATAATAACATACACATAACGAATAAATAAATAAATACATATATATAAACAAATAAATATATACAATTTACTAATCATAATAAGACAAATATTCATAAGTAAATATAATATTAATAACAATAAATAATCATGTAAACATTCATCATATATGATAAACATATAAACATATAAATAAAATAAATAAATAATAATGATTAAATAAATAAATAAAAATAATAAATAAAGAAAAGTAATCATAACATCTAATCATGCTAAATCATGTGAATATGAATTACAACTAACATAGAGGTTCTCGAATTATCGAAAACGGTGCAAGAACGGACGAAAACGGGTTGCTCAACAAGATCGGGCATACGGACGAGGACGCAAATGCGGGCAGGAGAACTCGATGTGGGTAAACGGATCGGGCGGAGGGGCGGTGATCTTGGTTGTAGGAAAACGCCAATGGTGGTGCGGCTAGGGGTCGTTGCTGGTCATGATCAGCACTGGGCGTCAAGGTGGAGTTGGTGGTGGTGTTGATCGCGGAGTCTGGCCACTGGTTGGCTAGAAAAGCAAGAAAGGGGGTGGATTGCCGCCAGGTGCAGCAATGCCACTGCCGTGGCAATGGTTGCGGGTGGTTGATTATGCATGAATCTAATGAGATAACTTGTTATTGTAAACAAACAAACCATTATTTCCACGCCTACAACACTCCCCAACACGATCTCAACTGTGAGATCACCCAACTTAGTCCCACATCTAATACCTACCGGGAAAAGACCTTATTTATAAATGGAATGAACTATAGATATTTAATTTGGTTAACCACTGTTAAAAAATGACTTAGGCCTATTACGTTGCACTTTGGGCTGGGTCATTAGAAATGGTATAAGAACAACCTGGTTCCATATTAGATGGTGGGCTGGACTACGGACATTGGCTAAGGCTTGTTCCATATTAGATGGTGGGTTGGACTACGGACATTGGCTAAGGCTTTCCAGATCATAGAAGGACATGTGTTGAGGCTAGCAACAGAGGTTATGTGCAAGCCCATTACGTTCCACTTTGGTCCGGGTCATTATATCAATGAAGCAAAACCTAACAAAGAGAGAGGAGAACGATGAGAGAGGGTAGAGAGAGGTGGGATGTCAATGAGAGAAGGAGGATAGAGAGGACATCACCTAGGGTTTTAAGCCAAAAAATAGCGCATCACTTCTCATGTACTTATATACTCTCTAATATTTCTCCCTTTCCTTCGTTTCCCATCCAACTTCTTGGAAATTCCTAACTTAGCCCTAACCGCTTTGGCTAACTAGGTTCAACCACGATTCTAGATCTGGTCCGACCCCTTAGCCCAGGTGTCAAAGAAACCTATCTCCTGCTAATTGGGTAGCCATTTATTCCAATATTGGCTCCACTTAAACAACCTAGAAGGCCAACATAAGTGTTTTCACCCAATTTCAATTTCCCATACAAAGTAAAATCAACTCATCTACATATAATTCAATGTACCACATACTACACTATGTATAAATTTATTATTATCTCCAAAAACAAATATGTCCAGCGTTTAAAATCCATGATAATAGAAATTAAATAATGGTTATTACACTAACTAGATTGTGCAGGTACTTGCCAAGCCTCGGAGTGTAGGAACTAATGGAATAAAAGCTTAGGTATGTGAAACATAAATTTCTTTGGCAAGTTTGCAGGTGCATTGAAGCCATGGGTGAGAGGAGCTTCCATGATTGTGTTTTCTTCTAGGAAAAGAACACATGGGCAAGACTAAGTGAGAGGTGGTAACTAAATAACCATAGTTTCCTCACTTGAAGATTGTTATATAATTTTAGAACTTTGTATGTTCATATTACCTGTGTTATGTGAATGTATGACATGTGAAATGGTGTGCTAACTATGTTCATGAGTAATTAGGATGAAGGTAGTAGCTTATATGACTCATAACCTATCAAACACAATTACTCTCAAGCAATGGTGCATGAGGTGATGACATGTACCCCCTTGTCTTGTTATTTATGATTTTTATATAAATTATTATGATATAGCAAGTAGTTGATGTAGGGAATTTTCTCCCAATTGCCCTAATTATAGGGGATACTTTTACCGTATTCTATCTAGGATTTTAATTCTCTTGTAACTTTCATGCACGTAGGTTGACCTATTTATATGAGCATGGCCATAGGTGTCTTTATCATACTTATCTGGGTGATTCATGTTTTGCATGCACATTTTGATGTGCACTCAGGCCTTCTGTCTTTCGACAGATTGAGCGATTAGGTTCAGCCCTATAGCTGGCTAGTAAGAGTAGTGGTATAAGATTTAATATTTTGATTCAGTTCGGAACCTACACGGGGTGTGGTTGGCCACTCAAGCCGACAATAGCCTCATTAGTCAGGGTGGTCAACCGGCTCAAATCTAAACCCTAAATTAATCAAATTCACTTTTTTTAAAAAAAATTTAAAATAATTCTTTACTCAGATCCATGGTGATTAAGATATACAAAAGTACCCTTGAAATGTGAGTATTATGCATGTGCCCTTAAGTCATTAATATTGTATTAAGCCACAATTTATTAGTAATTTCCTCTTATGTGTAAGAAAACTAAAATTTTAACACTAATGCCGGATTTTTTTCCTGAAGTACTAGAAAAGAGTGTTTTATCTGAAAATAATATTCCTATAGTCTAATAAGTACCTTGTGAAAAATTGTACATAATTACAAAAAAGGGGAAAGTCAAGGCGTTCAACTTAAGTGAAGATTGAAAGAGTTTAGTTTACTTTGGGTGGTGGCACCGTTTTTTATTTTGGAAACAAGGGTGGACCAATCTCATGGGATATTCAATTAAAAAAATAACTTCAATCTTACTAGAAAGCATTAATAAGCCACAACAAAGGGGAGAAAGATAGGATTCCGTGGTTGGCGACGACCACATTAGGTAGCCACACATAGTCCCTAGAAATCTAGGTAAAAGTGATTAGATTTTGCCAACAGCAACCATATGTGGCTAAAGATAGGCCAGACCTGTTGACGTGTACATGATCTTGCCAAAGCAGTCGTATATGGTTCTTTCTCTTTTCACCTGAAGCTCCTGCAATCATTTCAAACAAGAGCTCGTGTGAATTTGAAAAATTCTAACCAAATCTGGTACCACAAGTATCCCAATCCTCCAGGTTCCCCAGTGCTCCACATACCTCGTCCTCCACGAACCCTGGTGCTCTAGATCACCGTGAATAATAATATGTTAGAAGGTCTAAAGTTTTATATTAGCTGTAAGACCTAATTATAATAAAAAAGACCCACCATTCATCAAATATCATGAAAAACAGTTTAGAAATTTCAATAATAAATTTGAGTTGCTTATTAATATAACTTGGAAGAGCATACAGTTAATTATTTTCTTACTCCACATATCTCATTACTTCATATACCCTGGTGCTCTATATACTTTAGTGGTCTATAAAATCTCTGTTCTCCATGCCGTAATGTTTTACAAATATATATCAGCTGTTGAAAATCCAATACATATCAAAAACTCGATACGTATCAGCATAAAGCGAAACATTTCTCTCTCTCTCTCTCTCTCTCTAAAAGATTATATCGTAAAATATTAAATAAAATATTAATTTAAATTCAAAATTTCTGTTTAAGATTAATAAATATTAATTTATATTATATAATTGATGAATGGATAAATAGTATCCATACATCGAACACATAAAATTTAAATTATTTTTTATATAAACATGAAAATAATTAAGATTTGCATGATAATAATTATTTTGTCAAACTTAATGATAATAAACATCATTTTTGTTGTACTAACATAAATTTAGAGTACCTAGTCATACCCAAAGCAAAATTAAGTAGTCTCTTTTTAAAAGAAAATGATTATTATATATCTTATAAAAAATTAAAATCTACATAAAATGTATAAATAGTGAAAGAGTTAACAAGAGAATTTAAAATAAAGAAAATAAAAAGTATAGGAGGAAGATAAAGGATATCATTTATTTAATTTTTTAATATAAATTTTAAAATAATTATGAAATTTACCTAAAAGTGAATTTATAAAATGTGTAGATGACACGTATGATCGTCTTTAGAGTAGATTACGTTTTTTCCAATTTTACAGATCTTAAAAATGTTCGATAAAGAGGAATAAATTGTTTTGAGGCGCATTGAATGTATCTGACCTGTATCGTATCGGACTCGTCTAAATCCGATTCATATCGTCAATATCGCTGTACATATTGGCAATATAAAATTCCATGCTCTGTTGATCTTCCATCCAACCTACTCTTAAGTATGCTACTGTGGAATAGCACAATGGTCCTATTCCATTCCAACTATAATCCCACTTGAATTTGTCCCATGGTGCGATAGAGATGACATGGTCATTAGACATAAATGGAAGAGTCCCCAAATAGCAGCACTCCAAAAGGATCAGTTGATAGTCACTTATGCCTTAACTCGCCATATCTATGGAACAGAGTCGATGATAGTGAAGTGTCATTATCGGCAATTATGAAATGCATCGGTCAGCTGATGAGAATACTCAACTGATGGTTTATGCATAGTCTGACAGTAAGGGCACTACATGGATGGTAGTTGTTACCGCATTGATTCATGGGCTGGCCGGATAGCTGGGTTGTATGCTGTTCCTAGGTATACTCAGTGCATGAAAGGGTAGTTGGTACTATCCTAGTGGCAGAAACAACTTACAACTTATGAACGTATGTTGTAGTTACAGTCATAACCAAACATTAATGTGAGGAGGTTGTCGGAACATCTAGGAGTGCTGTCGAGTTCCAAGGAGTGGAATCGAGCATTACTGAGTTTCTAGATACGAGCATAGCAAGTAAGGGTGTTGGTGACCTAGGGCAACTCATCGGGTCATAAAGAGTATGTACCAAGCATTGTCTAGGGATGATTGATCAAGCTGTGTTCATCAGCTTCCAAATTAACCTCAAGATATTGAGTACAGGTTACAAGTACCGATCATGATCGAGTGTTATTGGTTGGAGTTACAAAGCATGCCTACGACTGGTGATCGATCATGCCAAGAACTGGGTACTGGTAGTAGCATGTCAGATTTGTAAGCAGTACTAGAAAATAGGTATCGAGCATGCCGAGACACTAGAGTCAAGAGTATTGTGAGGATTGATCGAGCAATATCGGGAGTGCTAGATGAGTACCAGGCGGTGATCAAGTGCTGAAAGGTGGAGTTCCGGGATGTGGTTGAGGTTTCCTAGTGGGACAAAGAATCCTAGTACAAGTAGGATCACTTGTAGCGGTTATGCGTGTGGGCTAGATGGTGGCTGTGAGACTTCGTGGTGGACTAGGACTTGGTTGAGACTTCAGGGAGGAGGTCTTGAAGTGTTGGACTTGGACATCGAAGTTGACTAGGAAAAGGAACCGAGAGGGAGTCATGGTGGAGATGTTGGGAATCATATACTAGGGTTTGTGGTTCTTTGGCTAAGGTGGGCTCTTCCACGAGCCATAGAGTTCAACCAGGAATGTGTGGAATAACACGGGAGGCGTGTCATGGCTTAGTTATACTTGGAAATGACGTTAGGAAGGGGGGGACTTTTTCCTATTAGCTGTGTTGGAGTTTGCTATTAAGTAGGAATCAGTTATTATAATAGGCCGGATCCTTGGACATACAAGAGAATTGCGCGAGTAGTGATCAATCACAATCAGGGAGGATGTCTTTGAGAGGACCTAGGAGAGTCTTTACGTATCCATTGTGAGAGAAGAGGGTTGGATCTAGGAGGAAGAAGAAGGAAGAAGTTGACATGGTCGATCTCTTGGAATAGGGATTGGAACTTCAAGACTTTGAGGATCTTAGGGGCTTGATCAAGGTACTCTTGTGCACTCTTTACTTACTGATTTTGATTCATGTGTGATTAAGTTAAATTCATGTAATAGTCGTTCTCATTGAGGAATTCAACTAGGTGAGTGTAGTTGTGAGGATTGCTTGTTAGAGGAGTGATCCGATTGAGTCCCTTTGTGAATGAGTAGAATTGGGACAAAGCCGAGTGGGGTTGTCCACAAAATTGAGATAGTGTTTGTATTTATTACATTATTGTGTGTTAATATAAGGTTAGGAGTGATTCCCATAGATCTGTGTGTTTGTTGTTATTTGTCACAATTAGCCAAGGGGTTGTGGTTGAAGTTTATAATGTGACTAGTTATGAGGACCAGCAACTGGGATAAGTAAGGGTAGAGCCCAGCACAACCAAACACAAGAATTGGTGTTTGGTTGAGATTAGGTGGTGACTAGGAGGGTTGCTACTTACTTCTCGGGAAAGCTTACTGGTAAGTGGTACTAGTAACTGAGAATAAGTTATCAGATAGTGCTTGAATGTGATGGAGTATGGGTGATTTAGCAAGGTGCAAATAGCGGTATGAGATTAACCCCAATTGAGGTTTCTGTTCGGGTGTTGATTTCTTGACGAGAAGTAGTGTGGTATTAGGGTGTAGATTTGCAAGGATATTGGGTAGGAGCGAAAAGTAGTGATCGGTAAGAGGCTGACTACTGGTTATCCATATTGGAGATTGGTTATCCCTATTGACTAGTAATTGGATATTAGTACAGAGTGTTTGTAGTTGTTTGTTGTGCAAGTGTTGGGACTTGACTGAGGAAGTTGATTTGGAGGATATCTTGGTTTTGGTGATCAGTTAGTCATTAGATTGTGATTGTGACCTAGTACTAGTAGTGTTTGAGGTACTTCTGAAGTTTATCCTTAACTGTGTTAATTGTGAAAGGCTAAGTGCTCTCGGGGGTGAAAATACACCGCATAGGTAGGGATTTCAGGTGAAAATTTCTACCATAAAATTGAACCTATGACAATTGATTAAATTAAATATAAATGACAAAATGTAAATACGATAAAAACTTATCTTAGTGCGGAATAGATTAATGGATAAGAGTCACCATGCTTGTAAGTTAAGACTTGATCACTAGGAAAAAGTCTAATTTCCACGACCTATCATCCCTTTCTTTGGAAATGCCATATCTTTTTATTCTTTCTGTTTTTGACGTTGGGGAGAAGATGTAATATTTATAGGCTTTTCCATCATTATCTCAAACTAAATGTAGATGATTAATATCAAAAGATAATATTTGATTAAGTTGAAACTAAGTCAAAGTTAATCTCTTGATTGATTTGGTGAGTCCACCCATTATTGGTGTTTCCACTAAAAAATATGCAGATTTGGTGCATCCACAACTTATAGGTGTTTCGACAAAAAATATGCCAACATTTCCCACTCACACATAATGGGGTAAAGGTGCATTACCATCTCATGGGCGCCACCAAATCAAATCTCTCATTCGCACATGAAAATAAGTGACGGTGCTCTAGAAGAGCTTTTCATACTAGAAGTAGATCGTGTGGTAAAACCCACGATTCGAGTCAAGATTTTTTACCCGTGAATGGATCGGTTCAGCTGTTGGTTCGAGTTGAGAGTACACCAGTTAATTTTTGTATTTTTAAATATAATGAATCGTAGAATTAGTTTTAGGCAGTTACCGTGCCAGGACACATTATAGGGTAGTTTGGGTGGGCTAATAGTTACAGAGAATGTCATTGTGGTGTTATAGTGTGCGATGTATTTTATGGGATTTCCCCCATTTTTTTGTACTTTTTTGGGAATTATTACGAACTAGTTATTATTTTGACTCGAGTCAAGTCTTATTTACGATATTGCCATCGATCAACCCCCCCCTCCGACCCTTTTTCTTCTTCCCTGTCCAAACCCTTGCCGTGCCGCCCCTCTTTCTTGTCGTCACTGCTGCCGCCGATGCTGGCCTGCTGTAGAACATTGCCGCCAGGCCGGCCACCATCTGGCGTTGCGCTTTCATTGTTGATCGCGCTGTCGTTGCCACGATTGGGTGGTCACCTCGACGTATTCAACCAACCCATGACCTTCCCCAACCGGAGCGGAGCCCATCGCTACCCAGGCCAGCCGGATCTAGTCACCCACCATCAACCACCTTAGTTTTAGCCATTTTCCGGTGAGTCGCCACCTCCACCGACTGTGTTGATGTCAAAGATGCGTTGGGCTCACCAAACTGGTGCCAATGGTACCAATATGACCTCTATCTGGCTAGTAGATGCCGTTAGAGATTGCCGCTGGAAAACCGTCGGAACCTGCCAAAAACCACTGGAACCTGCCGAAAAAAAGTCAAAAAACCGGATTTGCTGGAATTC